>CM052550.1:58973876-59108580 GCA_028533065.1 Trachops cirrhosus
TGCGGAAATAGCAGGGGCGGTGAGGCTCAGACTAGAGTCGGCGGACACCTGGGATAAATTGGACCTGAGGCATAAGATATGTAAAATCCTGTGAGACCTGCTTGCTAGGATGCTCTTGGATGTGTAGGCTCTGGCACGAAACGAGACTAATCATGTACCTGTTAGGTGATACCAGCCCCAAAACCCAGGGTGAGACTTTTGAACCCTATATAAATTATCTACCTGTTTTGATCTTCGCTGCTAGACGATGAATCCACATTCTGTATCTGTTCACCTACCCAATACTACCTAATAAAAGCCTATTGAGGTGGTGGCTCGGGGCGCTCTCCTTTGAGAGAGTGGCCAGGCCACTCGGAGGCACCCTCCCCTTGAGAGGGTAGCCACGCTGTCCCTATTCCTCCACAGGACTTGGTAGTTCGTGTGTATGTTTTTCTCGACACTTGTGAGCCATCTACAACGTCTTCGGTCCACCGCGGGCCAGTGAACTGCAACACTCCTTCCCTCCCTCATCCATCAATTTCTCACACCCTAACAGGGAGTAATGAGTGGGCAGACTTTCAGCACCGCTCGTCCAGGTATCTTGAGAAAATGTGTGCATCCCTGTGCCCCACTCCTGCAAGTCCAGGGTACAGCTAACACCCAGGCCCACGCCCCTGCCGTCTGCATGCTGAGGAGATGACGTTCCTGCAGCTGGGGCCTGTCTCCTGGGGGCCCACTAGCTGCAGGCTGGCTGGGTCACTTCCCAACTGTGACGCTGGGGGCAGATCTCCGACAGGTGCCTGGCGCACATCCCAGCTGGCAGTGCGTGGAATGAACTTCAGCCCGAGTTGGCCCCTCGGTTATGAGTAGGTGTCGGCGGGCTGTGGATCCTGTGACTGAGAAGGGTGCTTTCCAGAAGCCCAGGGACGTGGGGTGAAGCCTATCCCAGGTGCTCGTGTCCAGCCGCGGTGGCGAGGAGGCGTCTCAGCTGAGAGAGGCGGTGCTTTCGGCCGCTCTCAGGGGCTGTCACGGAGGCTCTGGTGTGTGCCGTAGTCCGTCGGAGGGGCCAGGCTGTGCTTCACCTGGAACCGACAGCTCTGCTGGTGTTAGAGGTGGTAGAGCGAGTGCCTCTGTGGGACCAGAGGCGACCCCCAGGGCGGGCGAGCTCCGAGTCCGCTGAGATAGGTGCCCCGGTGCAGACAGGCACCGCTCCTGCTCACCCGCAGTGCCTGGCACATAGGGGTGCAGCATATATTTCTTCTTCAATATGTTTTTAAGTGGGAGAATAAACAGACTACAATAAAGGCCATGGTGTTCGTAAGGTCACACCGTGAGGCCACCAGAGTCCAGGCCTCTTGACTGCTACGTCCACCGAGCCTCTGGCCACCAGCTGCCCACGGAGGAGGGTCCGTGGCCCCTGATCTGCTTGGCACCCTATCATCCCCCAGGAGAAGGCCCAGGGGCTGGGCCCAGCCTTGCCTCACCGTGGCTTTCTGGGTGTGGGGTAGGGCGCTGGCTCGCTGGCCCTGGGCGGGCGTGGCTGCTTCATTCCAGCCTCAGGAGCGGCCCCGTCTCTTCCCTCCTTGGACTGGCCTCGGCCGCTGGTCCGTTGGACGACACACATGGCCTGTGGCTCTCCTTCCTCGTCCCAGGCCTGGGACGTGTGCGTGCCTGTGACCCTGGCCTGCGTCCTGGGGCTCAGGCTGAGGGCTCCTGGCTGTACTGAGGGAGGTGGCCTGCCAGGCACAGGGGAGCAGTGGCTGGAGGAGGGGAAGCAGCAGCCCTCCGACACCTCATCCGTGCAGGGGCTGGCTGACTAGAGTGTGGGGACCTGGCGCCTCCGGCCCCCCAGAGTGACAGTGGGCAGCGCAGAGGGTCCAGGGTGCTGTAAATAAATGTCACTGGCTGCACAGTGCTGGGGCTGCAGGCAGAGCGGGCCGTGACTCTGTTCCACCGCCAGGAAGTTCCCAGCACCAGCGTGTTTATTCTGATAAGTGACCACCTCCCTCTTCTGGTCCTCGCAGCTTCTGGACGAGCGTAGCGGTTGCCGCCCTCATCCTGTTCCTGGTAGTCCTGTCGGCTCGAACCCTGGTCAGAAGAAAAGCACCCCGGGACCCGCTGTTCTACGGTACGTCTGTCCCCACGGCAGGAAGCTGCCGTGTCCACTGAATAGCTCAGCAAGGCAGCCTCCGTCCCTTCGCCTCCGTGGCTGTGCGTGCCCCGAGCCCAAGGGGACAGTGGCAGGAGGTGGAGGAGTGTTCCAGGATGGCACGGCCCTCTCCTCCGAGCCAACACCTTTTCCCGGCTGCGGGCCCCGCCCTCTTCCAGCTGGAAGCCCAAGGAGCCGGTGCAGAGTCCAGGTCGGAGGTCAGAGGGTGCTGGGGACAGTGGGTGAGGCAGTGTGGTGTGCAACCACACACGGGGTGAGCTGGCCCGTTTGGGAATCGCTGAGGGGAACGAGCTCTCCTGCGTCATCATGTCAAACCCACCTGGGGGTCGCCTCTGTGCTTTGGCCACTGGTTACAGGTGTTGTCCAGGTGGGGTGCAGGGGTGGCCCTGGGTAGCCACTCAGGGAGTGCGGGGTGGGAGGGAGTCAGTGGGTGAGTTCGTCACTCTTACCCGAGGTGGGTGTCCCCTCGCTGAGCGCCCTGGGCAGTGTGAGGTCAGAACCACGACGTGGATCGAGATCCTGCAGTGCGTCCAGTTAGTCCACGATGACAGCCCACGATGACAGCGTCCACAGGGTCTTCTGGAACACACTGATGACAATCCCTCGTCGGTGGCCAAAGCCAGTTCTCGGCCGCCGTCTCCCAGCGGCTCGCTGTAAACCGCTGCCCTCTGCCCTCTGTCCCCAGTGTACGCAGTGTTTGGCTTTACCAGCGTGGTGAACCTCATCACGGGACTGGAGCAGGACGGTGTCATCGACGGCTTCATGGCGCACTACCTGAGAGAGGTAGGCAGCGCCTCGCGGGCTGAGCCTCCCGCCCCCGGGCCGCCCGAGCCCCTCTGCTCGGGGCGAACCGCTCTCCCTCGGAGTGAGCGGGCGCGGTGCATGGGGTGTCGCCGACGGCCCTGGACAGAGGCCGCTTCTCCGCACGGAAAGCGGGGAGCAGGTCACGCGATGCGACTCTCTGCCCTCTCACCCCTGACCCACGACACCCTCCTTGTGTGCAATACAAACGAGGTCTTTAAATGAACGGAGGTTTATGTAGTATTATTAAAATATCACCACATCTGAAAGCCCCAGTGTCTTACGTACATAAAGTGCCAGACGCCGAGGCATTTAATGAAGCCGTTCGATTGCGAGGACCCCCCCTCCCCACCCCACACACCGCCCCTCGCCGCGCAGCCTTACAGAGCCTCCTGGGCCCTGGGAGTTAGTCCTCTTTTCTTCTCGGGGTGATGAAGCCAGCCCCAGAGAGGTGGAGCGACCTATCAAGGTCACACAGGAAATGAGGAGCAGAGCTGAGAGTCTTAGTGTGTTTCTTATCATGGGGAGCTTTGTACGCGAGCTAAGGGAGTTTGCATTTTATCCTGCGTGCGAAGGAAGGTTTGAAGCCAGGGGACACGCGGTCAGTCTGGGAAGGAAGGGCTTGAAGGGAAGGGTCACAGCCATGAGCTGAGACCGGTCAGGAGGCTTCTGGAGTGGCTGGGAGGGGGACTCGGGACTAGTCAGGGTGACTAACATGCTCTGGGGAGTGCTGGCTGCTGAAGCCGAGAGTAGCTCGGGGGGAACTGCAGTTCCGCAGAGGTCCGTTGGAGTGGACTCTGGGTCCGGAGCTCTGTCCCCGGAGCCCACGGAGCGGGCGCAGGCAGGGGAGGGTGTAGGTGACACTGCTCTCACGTTAAAAGAAAAACCAGGCAATGACAGCAGACAGTGAACCTGCCCTAGGAAGGCGGAGGGCCTTTGAAGGAGAAGGCACAGTTCTGGCAAAAGCATGGAGATGAGACAGAGGCCGTGTCTCCTCTCCGTCGGGCCGGGGCGCAGGTCCGCAGTGCTGGTGCCGAGTTCCTCCGGGGACACGTGGAGTCTCAGGCGGTGGAGGCGCACCCTGGCAGGCGTCCCAGCTGGCAGGGCTTTGCGAGGGTCAGTTATGGGGCGGCGGAGAGACAGGGGCCACCCGAGCACAGTTCAAAGCCTGGGAGGCGAGGAGCTCGCCCAGGACAGGGCGACAAGGTCATTTTACAAGGTGAAGGGCGCTTTCATTGTAGCAGAGTGACGCCAGTGAGCTCTGCTTTATTTCACCTGCGATACAGGTCTGGTGTCCCCGCCGGTGTTTGAGTCGCGTGTAAAGCGGACTCCCTTTCCGTGCTTCCCTTAGGGTGAACCGTACCTGAACACGGCCCACGGCCACATGGTCTGCTACTGGGACGGCTCCGTGCATTACCTCATGTACCTGGTGATGGTGGCGGCCATCGCCTGGGAGTAAGTCACTTCGCCTTTGCCACCCTAGCAACCGAGACGCGGGTAGGTAAGGAAAACGTCCGTGGAGGCAAACACGCCGATGGGCACGCGCCCGGCGGAGACAGTCAGCACGGCTTTACGAGCTCCCCTGCCTTCTCAACGCGTCCCTCTGGATGTCCCCCTGCCATGGCGACAGCTCGGAGAGACCCCTTAGCGGCCCAGCACATTTTTAGCCAAAGCTGCTTTTCCCCCAATTCGGGTGTGGCCCTGACGCCCAGAGTCCTGCCCTTTTATTCCCTCTCAAGCTGGTCGGCGCTGGCTTCTCTGGGAATGTGTGTGCGTGGGGTTAAAAGGAAGGGGGGCAGGGTATTGGTCTGTGTCGCGGGGCACACGCATAGGCTCTCTGGAGACCCCTGCACGGCCCCTGTCCCGGCAGTGGGCAACGCTCTCTGGGTACCCTGGTGACGTCCCTGCCCATGCTCGGCCACCCACAGCTGCTTTCTGCTGCGGCCCTGAGCCCAGGACACCTCAAGGCCAGCTACCTTCCCAGAACCCCCCTTGGTTCCCGGTTAGGGACAGCCAAGCCTTCTTCTCTTGTCCCACACAAGGCTGACAGTCCACTTGACCAAATGCATGCCCTGGGCCCCTCCCCCTCCAGTCGTGAACTCAAGGACAGCCCCAGCCAATTTTTGGGCTTTTCTCCGGACCGGGAATGTTCTCTCTCTTCATGAATCTTCCCAGGCTCGAGGCAACTCGGCAGGTACTTCTGAGAATGGCCGGGCTCTGCTTCGGTGCCGTCAGAAGTACACCAAGTGTCTGCAGCCCGGGGAACACCCACAGGGACAGAAGGCCTGTCCTCCCTCGGGCCGTCCACCACCATGAATGGGCCACTGGGGGCCTCTGGGCTTGGCGTGGGGTGGGGGCAGGGCGGGACGCACACAGTGTGCACCACTCTGTCCCCTGCTGAGGCTCTCCTTCTGAGCGTCTCAGAGCCTGTATGGAGGTGGGTTATGGGGATGCCTGTTGAAAGATCTTTTTATCATCATTGCCTGTTAAGAAGATCAGGGGTATATGTCACTTAGTACCTTCGTCTTCAGGGTTTTGGCCAAAATTCTGTGACACCAGGGAAAGTCCACTTACCATCCCACCATGCATACTTGCCATGATTTAAGATATGGGTCCAGTGTCCGTTCTTTGGGTGAGCTTCTTTTTTGTTCCACACGTAACACGTAGGGCCCCCTTCACAGGGACAAGCGTGTTGTAGTCAACAGGCAGGACTCCTAGCCAAAAGGACGCAAAGAGGGTCCTACAGTGTACCACACACGGAAATCACGTCTGCCTCCCAGGGTTCCTTGTGTCTGACTTAGGACTCTCCAGCAAGTTTCGATTCATGTGTCTTACCGGTTAGCACACAGATACTGTCGTGGGTCATCTTTTGCCAATAGTAGTCTTCTAAGCCAAGACTTTTCCGTTACAGGGAAAGTTACAGAACCATCGGCCTGTACTGGGTCGGATCGATCATGATGAGCATGGTTGTTTTTGTGCCAGGGAACATTGTAGGTAAGAAACTTGACCTTCCCAATTCTCCTTCCTTTCCTGAAACAATGGGGATTGTTCTTAAGTATAGAAGCTATTTCGGTTGTAATAGAACCGAGAAGCTGTTTTGCAGAATTGTTCCTTTTTTCCTCTTCGAAATGCTTGTGGCCAGTTTCCAGAAGTGTGCCCTCAGCAACCAGGCAGTTTAACACCTAGTTCCTGACTTGCAGAGGGGCGGAAGGGGACGAGTATCGTGTCTGTGGCTGTGTTCAGTGTGCAAATACTTCTTATGACCGTCATAATACGCGGGGCGGGTCAAAAGTAGGTTGACACCTGGTCGTACGCGAGTCTATTCTCGTATTATTATTTATTGTATTATTTTCCATACGAACCCACCCTTGTGCCCACTCTGTAAATAACTGACACACTATGGGAACTTGATAAATGTACTTGAAAATGAAGACTCTTTCAAGCTAATGTAAATGAGGCTGTTTATGCATGCGAGAGATGAAGATATTATCATAAATGTGCTTTAAAAGCACGATAGATAGAGCACACCTGTTACGCAGCTAACAGAGTTTTGAGCTGATCCTTTTGTTGTTGTCGTTAAAAGTATCGCCTTGTCCACAGCGACATTTCAGATGCCTTGGGATGGGGAGGAACCCTAGACCTTACTTGCGTCCCTGCCTGCTTCTGGTAAACCCTCACGTCCTCCTTCTCTCTTTAAAACAGGGAAGTACGGAACCCGCCTTTGCCCCGCCTTCTTCTTGAGCGTGCTGTATACTTGCCTTCCTGTCTGGGCTGGTTTCAGAATCTATCATCAGCCGTCAGAAAATTACCATTATCCCGCCAAGGTGACTTTCCTTGAGTTAACTGTAACCTGTCTTCACACTCGAGGGGCTCGCTCTCAGCTACTGGCCCCCGGACCGTGCGCCTCCGTGGACTGGGGCGCTCAGGGCACCGGTGAGAGGGGGGCTGTGTCGCTTCTGGGGGCCGAGGCCGTCTATCTGAATACGCCCGCTGCCTGTGCCAGCGGCCACCTCGGCGCTCCGCACGTGTGCTGATGGCGGTTTGTCTAGGCCTGGGGTTTGAGCACCTTTCAGAGGCGCCTGTGCATTTACTGCCATGAGGGGAGGCGGGAGGGGTACCATGTTCAAGGTGGCTCACACAGCCACAGGGCCTGACAACCTACAGACCCCGGCCCGTGGGAACCAGCGACAGGACGCCTCTGAGACTGCTCCCTTCCAGTCACAGCCACGTGGTCGGGGTGAAACACTACGGTCTTCTTTTCTAAGCTAGGGACATCTTCCTAAGTTTCTCTTCCTTGTAAGGGTAGACCCTTGAGCAAAACTGATACGAGAAAATACGCATTACTAGAAGTAATCAGAACATGATTACTCATTTTACAAAAAGATTTACAGTAGGGCTGTGGCCGGGTAGCTCGGCTGCTTTGAATACACCAAGGCTGCGGGTTTGATCCCCGTTCAGGGCGCACACCAGTATCAACCAAAGGAATGCATCAGTGAGTGCATCGGTGTTTCCGTTTCTCCCTCTTCCCACACTCCCTCCTCTCTCTAAAAAAATAATAACAAAGATTTACAATAGAACTCATTAAAATACACTTAGATTTACAGACCTTTCACTTGTTGATGGGCAGGCAGCTGCCATGGAAACTGAGGTTGGCACGCTGACCCCTGGTAACCTTTCTGAGGAAGGGGGTGCTTGTTAGAAAAAGCAAACAGTGACCGTCACCTTGGTCCTCACTCCGCGGCTTGTAAGGGGTCCGTGCCCGTGGGCCAGCGGCGTCCATGTCGTGAGACGCAGAGCTGTTTATTACTATGTTTTAAAGATGTTCAGACGCAGAGATGGCCAGGGAGAAATGGACACTGTCATGCAGGGCTAACAGGAACCTAAATTCAGAATCACGCTGCAAAGCAATGGGGCTGCGCTCCCAACCTTAACAAATGGAAGGGCCCCAGCCGCGGAAAATCACGAGGGACGCTGTCTGAGATTTAGGTGCCAAGTTGCTCGTCACCACCGTAAGTGTAGCAGTGAAAACGCCAACGTGTCTAGCAATGGGAGAGCAGCTAAAATACTGTGCTTCCATGTGACACGAAGTTTTAGAAGAGTCTTTTGACTAATGTGGGAAAGTAGGTGGAGGCTGAGCATCAAAAGAAAACAAAATCGCGTATACAATCAGTCCCAATTTTTGTGAAAAATAAAACTACTAGCAGTACGGTGGCAGGTTTATGGTTTATTGTTTAAAATCAGTGTGCCTTACATTTATAATCACAGAAATGCTATTTCAAGAAAAATTATGGATCCAGAGCCCGAAGGGCCCTCTGGGGACACATGACAGCCCCTCCGCTCACTTCAGAGATGAGGAAGCGGAGACTTGAAGGGGAAAATGATTTTGCTCAAGTTAACTGGCCAGTGGGTGGTTCACGATATGAATCGTGGGTCTTCAGCATTCCCTCGCCCATCACCACGGCGCTTGGACGTCAGGCGTGGACCACCGATGCTCTGGCGCAGTGGGCCCGGTCATTAGCCACGGACTCTGTTTCAGGTCGTACAAGAAGCCCAAGCGAAGGACCTGCTGAGAAGACCGTTTGACCTCATGCTGGTGGTCTGCCTCGTCCTGGCAACGGCATTCAGCCTGTTCAGAGGCTTGGTAAGCATCACGGATCACAGGAACACGCACAGCAGACGGACAGATGCCCCTCCCGTTGGATCCTGGGCCTGCCTCCGGCCGCTCTCCTACCTGGACCCACGCCAGTGTCTCCTCTTAAGGGGGTGGGTGGGGCTGCTTCTTGCCACTTCCCTCAGGTCCTTAGATCAAGTTCTCCCCAGAACTATGTTCCTTCCCTTATTTTGGGAGCCCCTGAAGAATCAGCCATTAGATGCTCCTTCTTTTGGTTCCTTGATGTGTCTGATTTAAATCTCCTGGGAAAGGGTGATAACTCAAGACCGAGATGTGTGTTCCCAGGGGCAGGGCTGTGGGGTTGAGGAAGGGCTACCGGGGCAAGGAGTTAGAGTCCTGGCCCACGTAAGCAGCTGCGTGGCCTTGGAAAAACTCCCTACCCTCTCTGACCCTCGGTTTCTTCTTCTATAAAAAGCTGGCTGAGAATATTACTTCGAAGATTAAATACTGAACATGAGACACATGTAGAGGTGCCCAACACATCGTAGGTGCTCGTTAAATGACTGATACTATTTTTATCGATCGAGGATCCTTCGCGATGCCCCAGTTTCTCCAATTATTCTTGGTGGGGACAAAGTCGGGCAGCCAGAACCGGACGGAACATCGCGTTCAGTTTCGGTGGCCGTTATTAACCGTTCTCAGGCCGCTGGCATTGCCCAACAGGTGGCTGCTGAGTGGCGAGTGTAAGCTGATGCGGTGGGCTCGCTGTGTGGGGGCCAGCTGGCTGGGTTCAGGGTGAGAAGCTGTGTTAAGACGTGTGGCCGCGAACTTCCTGGAGGAGAGTTGGCTAATAGGAGAGGCTCCGGGAAGGGAAGTAAAGGAGAAAGCTTTACTCAGACCACAGGGCAGGGAGACCCTTCTTGGGTCAGTTTGCTGTAGTGCCCATGTAAAAGAACAGCAACCAAAGTGAGCCCCACCTAGACAGTCTCATGCGGCTGGATCCCCTGCCCGGTGCAGGGGAGAATGTGTGTGTGTGGGGGTGTGTGCATGCTGGGTGGGTGGGCCCTTAGGGTGGGACCCTTTTTACCAGCTCTGCCACTGGCCGGTGTTCGTGTGTGTCATCTAGGTGGGACACCTGTGTCCAAGGACAGGAAGGACAATGCCTAGGGGAAGTGACCTAGTAACATACCAAAGGGACACTTTGTCTCCTCTGTGGCCTTGAGTCTACCATGCTGTGACCGAACCCGTGCTGCTCTCGAAGTGGACACAGGAGGTGGCTTCCCAGGAGAGCGCCCTGCTTTCAAATCCTTGTCCTTTACTGCGCCCGAAGGCCACCTCCTGTGTGAGGCACTGGACAGAGGATACTACCCTTCGATCTTGCAAAAGCACAGTGAGCTGAACTCGTACAGAAAGTGCTGTTCTCCCTGCGGGGAGAGGCAGGCTGGCGCCTTCCTGCAGCAGGGAAGCTGGAGACCGGGGGCAGGCTGTGCTCTGCTGCCGAAGCCGAGACAGGTGCCCGAGAGCGCGGTGGCGGCGGCCCCGTTCCCGCTGCAGCCCCCTCTGCCTCGTCTCCTCACGGCGAATCTTCCCCTTTGACTGAGCAGCTGCTACGGGACAATAACTTTTGTCACACAGCAAAGCGGCCCGGGGCCAACCCTGGCACGCGGAGCCTTGTCCGCGAACAGCAGAACCGGACGTGACTGCGTCGCGGTAACGGCGTCGTTTTCGTCCCCAGATCGCGCTGGATTGCCCGGCTGAGCTGTGCAGGCTGTACACGCAGTTCCAAGAGCCCTACCTGAAGGATCCTGCCGCGTACCCGAAAATCCAGGTGGAGTAGTTACAGAGCCTAAGAGTTCCCTCGTTTCCTCTAAGAACAGGAACACGTGGCCCTGGCCGGGGTGGCTCAGTTGGGTGGAGCGTCGTCCCATAAGCTGAAAGGTCGTGGGTTTGATTCCCGGTCAGGGCACAGGCCTGGGTTGTGGGTTCCATCCCCGGTCAGGGCGCGTATGAGGGGCAGCTTCCCTCCCTTGGCTGAGGATTAAAAAAAAAAAAAAAAAAAAAAGAATGGGGAAGTGTGGTTCCATGTAGGAAATAACAACGAACATTTCCACCACCGGAAACGGTTTTTGCTTCACCGCCGCTGTTTCTGTCCCCTGCAGATGCTGGTGTACCTGTTCTACTCCGTCCCGTACTTCGCGGTGGCGCTGTACGGGCTGGTGGTGCCGGGGTGCTCCTGGATGGCCGACGTCACGCTGGTCCACGCTGGAGGTCTGGCTCAGGTACCCAGATGCCCCGCTCACTGGGTGGGGCTTTGCTGTCACGGCTGCCTATCTGAAAAAACACCTCTGCGTGGTGTCTGAGGGCAGGAACTACTGACTGGACAGGCCCCCTTTTGCTGTGTCCTTCTTGAGAGGCCACACCTGCATCCCGGTTGTATTTAACTCTCACAATATCCACGTGGTAGGCGCTCCACCGGTCACCCGGATGGCGCCCTGCGAGGTTACGTGACTTGTCCGTTCTGCAGCACATCAGAGGACACGGAGTTAGCCTCGACTTCTGCACCCTTGGCTGCTTCTCCTGTGTCCGCCAGGACAGGGGGCCCCCCACTCTTCCCAGGCCCTTTCTTGAGAGGATTAGATTGCTCAGAGTTCCACGGCTACTTGGCGCACTGTCCAGGGGACACTCGCGGCCTCGGAGGCAGGAACAGACCCCTCCCGGGCAGTGCGAGGCCTCGGGCTCGCGTCCCCTGGCCGCACAGCTGCTAAGTAAGCACTTCCTCACGAACGGGCCTGAGGCCGACCCATGGGCGGTTCAACTGTCACGAGTTGACTCTCCTGGAGGTGAATTTTATAAGCTTCTTCCTTCATGGAAACCTTTAAGGAATACCCGGTGGTGAGGGTTCAGGACGGACAGAGACGGTGGGGACACTAATGCAAATGCCATGCTAATCAGGTGCTTAAGGAGTGATTCGATGAGCACCTTTTATTATTAAAAGTAGACTTTGGGTTTAAATGTCTCTATTTCACACGCTCATTATCCTTTAGTGCAGAAAGACAGAGTCTTGATACTGTCGGAAGGTCAGAAAGCAGAACGAAAAACAAAGCCCAGGTTTTTTTTTTTTTTTTTTAACAAAGTAGAGTAACAAAGGATCCTGAGCAGGTACTTGCATTTTCTGTACCTGTGTCTGGGGAAGAGCATCATGGGCTTGGCACCGCCCCACACTCCTCAGAAAACTCACCTCATCGGACCCGGCTTTGTGATTACCTTTTCCAGGCGAGGAAGCAAAGGGGTTGTTACGAACCGAAGGCAAGGCCAGGCTGCTGGTGTGTGGAGGGGCCGCACGCTCGGTCTGCTCCCAGGTTCAGGGCTCTTAACCACTGGCCCGTGCTGCTCGGAAAACCCTGCGAAATGACAACACGGTTCTGGACCAGCTACTTAGTCTGTTTTGCCCAAATAGCTTGGCTATCGTCCCAGTGTTCGCATCCGTTTTTGCCTGTATTTGTGCAGACGTGAAACTTCTCAGTTCTCTTTTCTGGAACCAGGAATGTGATTTTCAGGCACCAGGTCCTCTCTCTCTAAGAAAACAGAGCTGTTAAGACTTAACCTTTCTTTGCCTTTATCGCCTCACTTTCTATCCCAACCGTCCATTCTTTATATATATAATTTAAGCTGAAAAATGATTCTGAATGAAGTAGAAGGCAGATTATTAGGCGCTCGACCTCACGCCACTGTGCTTTGGAGCAGTGTCTGGGGTCCAGAACTCGGACCTGCAGCCCTAGGCTGAGTGCCGGTTCACAGCACTGACTCCCCTGCGCTGCCCGACCCCAGGCTGGCCTCAGGCTGAGCTCCCCTCGCAGGGAGGGGGACGCCGAGCAGCCCCCTGCCGGCTCCGTGCTTGGGAAGGAACCCCTCCCCTCCTCAGGTGAGGCTGGGGTTTCTCTGGAGCTTCAGGACGCTGTGCGCTGGATTCCGCAGGTGCTGGGAGGAAGCTCAGGTTGGGTGCTCTGAGCAGTGCCCCCCACAAACACACCAGCAAAACGGTGCAGAGCTGGAAATGGCAGAACGCTGGCCTCAGGCTGCTTCTCTCACCCCTTGATTAGAAGTGTCATCAGATTTGCCCCGGCAAAGTAATTCGGAAGAAGAGGGCCTACCTACTAAGGCAGGTACACCAACAAGAGAAATGCTTTGTGGGGGCTTCAGCATTCTGACGGTCACGAGGCCACGACTGCAGAGCGTGTGCTGAGCTGGGACGAGACAGGTGCCACAGAAAACACTGGACCCAGCGCCTGCCCGGCGGGCTCACAATCTAATCTGAACACACGGTCTGGCGTGTCCGAACGTCTGGTGATCTGTGACGCTGCGTGCAGGACAAGTGTCTATGAAGATAGAGATACAAGACCCACCTCTGTGAGATCAGGGTTCAGATCTGGCCTCCAGTGCAGAAGACAACTTTCGGTTCCATATTCGGACAAGCACTGTTATTCAAAACAGGCGCTGGGGAAACCGGTGCCCCGTGGGCCTGGACCGCGGCTCAGGGCAGCCTTGCCAAGGCCCCTGCTCCCAGGGTCTTCGGTCTTCACAGCCCACAGGTGAAGTGGCTGCCGTCACCTGGCTTCTGTCTGGGCCTCCGCCCTGGGGAGGTGTCTGAGTGCAGAGCCCTCGTGGGTGGCCAGGCCGAGGTGTCCCGGCAACACACCAGCTGATTCAGTTTCTGTCTCCAGAGAGGAGCAGACTGTACGAGAGGTCCCCTGGAGGTATCAGTGACTCGTAACAACGCAGCCTGGTGGAAGGAGCATCTGTCACTGACACAAACCCCAAAGCACGCTGCTTATGGCGGCTCGTCCCTTTGTCACTGCTCAGTAACACCGACACCTATTAGCCGCTCAGCAGAACAAGCCGATTTCGTGTGGAAGGAAATGGGAGAGAGCGTTTGTGTATTCAAAGAAAACGAGTTTTTCAGACTTCCTTAGATGGTTACCATGTTATCTTCTTCACTTTGATCCTGATGCATAACTCACCGCTTATTACATTGAAATTCCCAGTTCTTTATGCATGGATATCTTGAATTTCAGTGAGATATGAAAATGCAGAATTGCTTTTTGTAAGGATACAAGGATCCTGAGGAAACCCTCTCATGGAAGGAAGCCTTTTCTAATAGTTTTCCCCTGTTCTCATGGGAAGTATCCAAACAGCCCGACCGGCAGGTTCTGACGTGCGCTCTGACCGAGTACAGAGGTCCCCCGGGCGGACTGGCTGTACCGCTGTGACTGGGCGTGAGGAGGCAGGCTGCGTGTGCAGCGGCCCCTTCGTGGCGAGCAGCCCCGCACTCCCCCACCCACGCGGTTGCCACCCGATCTTACAAAACCGCCCTGAGCACTGTTTAAGTTGCCTGAGAAAAAATACACAAACAAACAAAAACATATAACCAAAGGGCTTTGAGTTTTTGCTCCCGGGAGTAGGTGTGAAGACTGATAAATAAAACAGAGGCCCCCGGTACTCCTTTTTAAATAGTTAAGCCAAAAATATTTCAGCTTTCTCAAGTCCCACACTTGCTTCATTTTTAAGGGAACACAGTTTGTGAGACGCACTCGAGTCTCTTTGCAGGATCCCCAGATTCTTCCGTTCAGCTGAACTGCTAGTGTTTGGTATGGGGCCCTGGAGGGGTTATAAGACAGCTGGTATGATAAAGCCACTCTAGAGAAAGAATACTTTATTCCAACAGTTATGTCAAGACCGGCCCTAAATTCAACAAAATATTCAAGAATCGGGATCGTCTGAAGTACTAGTTGTTCAGGGGACAGGAACATGGTCTGAGTGAATCATTCAGACTCATTATGCATCCAACGGAACACAAAAATCATGCTTACCTACTGAATAATCTAAAATAAAAAAATAATAAAAAAAATAAAAAAACTAGTGTTAAAAAAATCATGCTTACCTCCCTTTTTTTTTTTCTTTTTTAAATGCAACAGGCTCAGTTTTCTCACATCGGCGCTTCTCTTCATGCTAGAACTGCTTATGTCTACAGAGTCCCCGAAGATGCGAAAATCCTTTTTCTAGCCTTAAACCTAGCATACGGTGCTCTTCCTCAGCTCCTGGCCTATCGCTGTATCCAGAAGCCAGAATTCTTCGTCAAAACAAAGGCAGATGAAAAGGCCGAATAAGAACTCGATTTCACATCGCTCTTCTTTAGGTTTCTGACTGAGGCTGTCCTGGTACTGACACCTTGTCCCATTCCACCCGCTTCCCCGCCGGGACCCCTGAGGACACGCAGACTCTCGTCCTGTGCCGTGTATGTGGGCTGTATGTGGGGCTGTGTGGGTTAACGTGTCTTTTTAAAAAAAATTTTTTTGGAAGGAAAGCTGAAGTCGTTGAGAAACTGTTGAAAGAAATGTATTCAAAATGATCTGTGAATAAACTTGACCATCTATCTCGCTATTCTGTTTGCACAAATGAAATGTAAGTGTGAAGAATTACGCTTCGGCCCCTGCCGCAGCGAGCACGGACGTGCGACCAGTCGAAAGTGAGTATGCTTCCCGTGCATTAAAGATTCCGAAAAGCAAATGGAGTGGAGAAATAGTTTTACATGTAAGATGCACATGCCCATTATGGACATCGATAAAAAAGACAAAGTATCAGAGTGTTTTAAAATGTTATTTGAAAAATGTTTTCCCGAGGAAAGTCTATTATTTACCACTGTTTTAAAACTGCTTTTCCTAAAACTTTTTGGGTTCAAATAGCTAAGGAGGGATGGGTAACTTCATCTTTATCCTTAGCGGAGTGCTTGTTTTACTGGTGACTGGAGATATTTCTACTGTATTTCTGTGTATATTTTTAATAAAATTGTTTGTCTTTTTAGGACAACAAACCTTATTAAATTTGACTTTTTTTTTTTCAGAAAAGTTGGGTCGTTTGTTTTGAAAGGCTGTCATTTATTTATATGTCCCAATTCCAAACGCCACCTGCATTCTCCTCTTGTGTCGGCACTGAAGGGGTCTTTGGAGGAGTTAAATGTCACTAATTTTAAATTAAAACACTCAAAATTAGAAAAGACCTTTCAAGGATAAGAACCGCACCGTCACTCCTACTACCTCTTAATGAACTTTCCGCATTTGGAACTGTGAGCGTGCAGCGCGTAATGAAGAGAAGTCAGCGTGTGCGTTAAGAGAGAGAAACCAGGGCTGCAGGGCCGTGGGGGGGGCGTGGCGGGGCGGGCGGTGGGCGTGGCGGGGACGGGCATGGGGCGTGGCGGCTGGGACCACCGGCAGGCTCATGCCCTTCACTGCATCACCACCGCCACATCTTTCACCATCTCTTCACCGCAAAAAGAAAATGGAAAAAAAATGGGGTCCAGATCAACACACGGATAACGTCGGTGTCTCAGCTTCAGGGTCCAGAGAGCGGCTAAATGGCTCAGCTGTACCAGCAACCACAGAGCCGCTCCTTTCCCGCCCCCACGAGTTCGCACAGCAGCCCTACAACCCCGAGTGTTTCAAAAGAAGAAGAAAACCCTCGCCTGCACTTGACTCTATTGTTAACTTGCTGTTAACAAATTTTGCTTTAATATATGAATTACATTAATACCTCACATTACATATATGAAGCCAAATTACACTAACTTAGCTGTTTACAACCTCAAATCTTACTCCCAGTACACATTCCAATAAATTTATTCTGTAAAAACAATACATTTTTTTTGTTTTTGATTTTTTTTTTACAGTAAACTTTTCAACTACAAACCTCGAGTACGCGAAATATGTTCCAAGGACAAGCATAACAGGATTGAGGAAAAAACCCAAACTGACTAAATGTGTTCTCACAATATAAGCTGGCATAAAAATAAATAAAATTCTCTATTATCACAATAGCAACAATAATGTACACAGAATAATGGTTCGTGGATGGAGAGTAACTATTCTAATTCTAACTCTGAAAGAAAACAAGGCCGTCTGGAAAGTCCATCTCTGAGAGCCGACGCTCCGTCTGGTTTCCCATAGGGCTACCGCCGAACTCCAGCTCTAAAGGCCAGGCACCCACCGCGAGCGACGCGCTCGAACCGTGTGGGCGGTGGGACCTTGTCGCCTTTAGGTTGGAGGGACACAGAACGACTCGCTGACTTCACATGGAGAAACTGAGTTTGTGTACAGAACGACATGACCTCTGAGAAGGATAAGCTGTCAACGGGCTATTTCTAATACGGAATAGATATTTTACAGTGTGATTAAACTTTACACATGGCCTCAAAAATGAAGAGCGATTTTAATTCCATCTTCAAAATGCCAACATCATCTGTCTAGGAATCGGCTCCCGGGTTCTGTCGCAGAGAGGAAACACACATCGTGTTGAGTGGTCACTTTTTTAAATGCAAATTTGTATTTGTCTGAGTGTTTGGTGCTGGCGGAGTAAAGGCAGGAGAATTAGGAACATAACTGCCTTGATAAAAGGATCCTAGACATGTTTAAGTTTGTGCAAAAATCTTGATAATCCTTAGTGGTTAAGGGCAACTTCATGCAACCAAATAACATGAAATTAAATCAACAACCTTAAAAAAGGCTAAAACGTCTTTTTCTTCCCTTTCTCTAAGCACAGACAGAGAGGACTGTGGGTGATGCGCACGCACACGGCGGCTCTGCCGAGGCGACGAGGGCCGTGTCGGGCCACGTGAGATCCGAGAGTAGTAGACAAGCAAACGCACGCCTTTCTGCGGCTTCTCTCCCTACGCCGCGCTCGCGGCGGTGGTTAGGTCTGGAAGAGAAGAAGAGAACGCAGCCTTAGGTGACGGACGTGGACGCGGAAGCCGTCCGCACCGACAGCGCACGGCTGGGTGTTCTGAGACTTCCGCCTGCACCGCGGCACGGAACAGGCTCAGCGAGAACAGCCCGAGGCTCCGCTTTGTACCCGTCGGTGCAAAAGGCCAAGGAACCACTAGGGTGTCTTCAGTGTTCCATTAGAAAAAAGGGGAAAGAAAGATAAAACCCATCAGGGCTGCGGGCTGTGTGGCAGGGCAGGGGCGTGGCGGGTGAGGTCCGGCACCGGTCAGTGGAGACACCCAGGCAATCCGTCTTTCTGAGGACTGTGGTGCCAGAAAGAAAGGTAAGATGCTTAAAATGTAAAAAGCATCTGGAGTGGCCCTGGTCGGGTGACTCAGTTGGAGCATTTGTCCCCACACACCAAAAAGGTCGCAGGTCTGACCCCCAGTTGGGGCAAATGCCGCAGGCACCCAATCGATGTGTCTCTCTCACATCGATGTCTGTTTCTCTGTCTCTCAAAGCAATAAAAGCATGTCCCTGGGTGAGGATTTGAAAAAAAAGCATATGAAGTACATGCAAATTATTCTGTGTAATACTTACAACTTAATTATTGTGACATATGGCTTACAGAAATACTAGAGTTGACAAAATCAAGATGGACAAAAATCAAGATGGACGAAAAGAAAGGAAGGCTACCTTCCTTCCAGAATTTAGATGGCATCTGTGTGAAACAAAGATAAACTGTCTCCATTTCCTAAAAGAATGACGTTTCGCCCTGGCTGGTGTGGCTCAGTGGATTGAGTGCTGGCCTGCGAACCAAAGGGTCCCCGGTTCGATTCCCAGTCAAGGCACATGCCTGGGCTGCAGGCCAGGTCCCCAGTAGGGGGCGCACAAGTGCAACTACTCACTGATGTTTCTTTCCCTCTCTTTCTCCCCCTTTCCCTGTGTCTAAAAATAAATAAATAAATAAATAAATACAATCTTTAAAAAAAAAAAACGATGTTTCCATGTGGGCCCCACTTTAAACTGTGTCAGGCTACATCCCCACAGGGATCCTATTTTTGTTTTCTTCACCATTAACCCAAATACATAACAGCGCCCAGCAGTGCTCTCCTGGGACGAATGCAAGGGGGAACTCAGGCCCTGACTACTTCTTCTCCGACAGGCTGCTCACCCTTCCCTGCACTGCGGAGACGGCTGTGCCTGTGAGCTCGCGTGCTCGCCTGTGGGTGTGCTCTCACTCCAGAGCAGCGCCGGTGTGCAACGGCACGGGGTGCCAACAGTGCCCGGGCCTCCACGGAGGAAGAGCTGCCAAACCCACCATCCCCTCAAGTGGCAGAAATACATTTCTCAGCCTCTGGTCCTACCAAACTCAGGAAGACAATCTTCAAAGGAAACAAAGATGACACTCACAGACTTTAAAGGATGTTCTTCCCTTGTGAAGGAGGAAGGTACCCATTCAAACAATCAGAAACTGTTCATCAATCAAAGACACTTCTTGAACAATGTCTTTTCATTAAAATTAACATGACAGGCAACAAATTCTATGTCCACACTAGTAGAAAATTCATAGGAACAATTTGATCCAAAAGAATATTTTCAAAACAGGTGGTCCCACAGCAGCCTCAGAAAATTATTATCGCCCCAAACAACGTGAAGGTGGCCCCAGAATGTGACCACAACTTCAAGGACATGTTTTGTTGGTTTTATTAAAAATTATTGGTCTTCATGCCCTGGCTGGTGTAGCTCAGTGGATTGAGCAAAGCCCTGAGAACCAAGGGGTCACCGGTTCGATTCCCAGTCAGGGCACATGCCTGGGTTGCAGGCCAGGTCCCCAGGAGGGGGCGTGTGAGAGGCAACCACACATTGATGTTTCTCCCCCTCTCTTTCTCCTTTACTTCCCCACTCTCTAAAAATAAATAAATAAAATCTTAAAAAAATTATTTGTCTTCCAAATATTTCATTATAAATATACCCATTTCATTATAAAATAATTTTAACTACATTTTTAATATCACTACCAATCTTTTCAGAAAAATCTTTTTGGAAGCTGTCAGTCATGGAGGATTGAAGTTTTTCCAGAGTTCTAATTTTCACTTAAAAGCTAAAATTGTATCACTGGCAACAAATACTGCCACTTGCTTTCCTTGAAGTAACAGGCTCATTTCATTTACTTAAAATTTTATTTATTTTTATTTTTTTAAAAGATTTTTTTTTTGAGAGAGGGGAAGGGAGGAAGAAAGAGAGAGGCACGGAGGGAGGGAGGGATGGAGAGAAACACTGATGCACGAGAAACACCCATTGGCTGCCTCTCCCACACCCCCACCTGGGGACCTGGCCCACAACCCAGGAACGTGCCCTGGCTGGGAATCGAACCAGCGACCTTTCGTTTTGCTGGACAACGCCCAAGCCGCTGTGCCACACCAGTCAGGGCTCACTGCACTTATTTTTGACAAAGTGCCACACACCCAAGTCTGAGTAACCACGTTTATCGCCATCATTGTCTCCCCGTCGAAACGGCGCCCTTACCCCTTCGCTGGTCTTCTGCGAGTCTGAACTTGTGTTTCTCGTGTCGTTGCCGGCGTCCCCGCCCTCCGAGCCACTTTTGTTTTCCTCTTCTTTGCAGTCCTTGTCATCTTCATCTCCTGGAGATTTCCGGGACTGTTTGGAGGATTTCTAAATGTTTAGACAAGTTAGAAATTATAGTCAATGGTAGACACAAACCCAAATGCACGAGTGAAAGAAACGCAGCAGGAGCCGACGACACCCAGCCCGTCGGGCCTCACACAGGATCTGCGGCCACCGGCCGCAGGGTGCCAGGCCCCGGCGTGCTGACCCTGGACCAGCCGTTCCGCCCCACTGGGCCTCCCTCAGTTTACCCAGCTGGAAGCAAGAAGAGGTGGACTAGATGACCTTTCCTTTTAGTTACGTCCAGCAGTGAGATGTTAAAAAGCAGGAAAGAGAGAGTCAGGTACCCAGAAGAATCAATGAACAGACAGAGCTGGACGGACACCTCAGGAAGGCCCTAAAGGTCATCTCGTCCTTCCCCATCTCTTCCCAGCAGACACCGAGGTCCAGAGAAGCGCGGTGAACCATCCACAACAGCCAATGGGTATGGGCGTCGGGACCCCTCTAAAGCTGTTTGGGTAGTGGCTGGCATACGCGGGATGCTGTTGACAAACCTTTGACATCACCAGGTGATGTGAAATAATTAACCTTTTAAATTACGGGTAGTTATCTAAGAACCCAAGGCCATGCTGGTGACCCAGCCCTTTCTACCCCCATCGTCCGGCGTCTGAAATCAAGATGAACTCTAGAGGAAGAAGAAAATACAGTTGCAGTTCACAGCCAGGATTACTTTGCAGAACAGCATGAAAATGACCTTTAAGCGAGTACCATGCAGCATTTTGCCAGCACTTCCTCTGCGGTGAATTTCAGGAAGCTTTGAGCACTTGGTAAACAAGGGCTAAGGCAGAAGTGACCTGGCCCGCTCACTCTGGCCTCCCAGAAATGAGTCGGCAAACGGGAGCTTCCTCGGACAACCAGTACTTTAAGATGCAGCTTCCAGAGAGAAAACATCTTCTGGCTATGAGACAGATAAACACGATGACCCTGCTTCTACTCTACTTAACCGAAACTACCAACTCAGCCCAACGCGCCAGTTTAAAATGAGGCCGTGTTTACTTTTTACATGAAGGGAGGGGCAGCAGGGATCAACAATCCAAAGGTGGAGTGTCCGGAGGACGGGTGAGGACCAGGCACGAACACACAAAAGTGGGACACCTCTTGTGCCCCGAGGAGATAGGGTATGCTTACTCAACCGCAGGGCCTGCTTTATACAGCAATCCTCGAGTAACAGCCCTTGGCCTGCAGTTCCTCTGGGCGACAGTGCACAGCTCCCCCAAAGTTCTAACGCTCCCAGGGCTGCGAGCAGCCCTCTGAGTGATTTACCGGTACCGCCATGGGGTGACAGCGCACGGACCGGAATCAGGGCGCCGCCAAAGCCCGCCGAAGACTCACGCTGAGAGCTGTGCCTACACATCCAGCTGCCAAGCCGTTTGGCGATCTCGCAACGCTCTTCCTGGCATAGTCTCTGCGACCCCTGAATTCCGGGGAGGACCCTGTCTGTTTCCTCAGCGTGGTCTCGAGCTGGCTGTGTGTGTAGCTGCCGTCACCCTTCTTCTTTAACTAAGTGACTGGTGGTTTGCAGGCAAAGTCTTTTTGCTCTGTAACTTCCCGGTCTCTCCGACGGCTCAAATATGAATCATCCACACACGCACCGCTAGAAGACACATACACAGCCTCTCTGAAGTCTGTTGTGCTATAGCTTTTCATCCCGATTACTGACTGAGCTTTGCCTTTTCACGGAAGAACATGGAGTTAGGTAGAGGGCGCGTGGGGCCTCTACCCTGTAACTGGGATGCAGCCAGAAAGTCTGTGAATCATTGGTTTTTCGTAGCAAAGGAACACCGTTCGACGTTAAGAAAGAGATGTAAACAAACACGCGAGTTCCACGACTTCGGGTCTTCACCACGAGGATGCAGTGATGCCGTTCAGAGGGCACACAAGCCCACTACCAAATGCCTGGGCTGCGCCGGACAGTTGAGGGAGACACAACGTGAGACGCAGAAGCTCAACGGGTCATCGTAAGTTAAATAAAATAAATTCATTGGATATTTCAGTGAAGTCCAAAAGGCTAAAAGATACTCAGCTTAAAAAATCACTGCAATGGAAGATGCAGTCTGATGGGGAAAATTCTAATTATTTTGTTAGTCGCAAACTTTACCCCATCCAAAGCAAACAGCATGGTCTTCACTGGCTGCACAGGCAGTAGTGTGTACTTATACAGTTTTACCTGTGTGCAAGCTTGGCAGGTTTTGCCGACCATAAAATAAAGTGTTTATAGTCTGGTAAACTCCTGGCGCTTGATTTTAAGGCGTTTCCTTAAGTATATCGAGCCACTAAACACCAGAATCTAACTGGAAGTCACTTATCCAAGTATTCAGCCGTGTGACAGACCAATGGTGGTAAAACCAGGCCAATCTCTGGTCTTCAAAGGTCCATTCATCCTGCTTGCAGTTTCTAGAAGGTGAACAGTTTTCACCATCTCATGGTTTTTCAATTGCATTTCTGAATTGCTAGATGAAAACCTACACTTTCAATCTGTAAACGCAGAGTCACGTCACTCCTCTGTTTAAAACCTTCAATAAATTACCGTTACATCTGGAATAAAATCCGGAGTCGCTAATGGGACATACAGCTGTCCGTGACGCAGCCTCTGCCTGCCTCTCTCCCTCCCCCAGAAGCCGCAGCTGCCTTCTTTCAGATCAGCCTGCCCCCGCCCGCCCCCCGCCCCTCACTCCTCGGGCCCGGCTCTCCCCTCACCCCCCACCACTCCCACCTTTTCACAAAGGCCTGGCTGCTTCATCTACAGCAGGTCCTCTGTCCCCTCCTGCTCCCTTGCCCTCCCTTCACGGTGTGCATTTATTACCTGTGCCGGTCTACCCCGTCCCCCTGCAATCCACTGAACTCCACGGCACAGGAGGGCGGGGCGGCCTGGACTGGCTCGCCGCTGCGCGCTGAGTGCGAGTGTCGGACACAGGCTCTGTGGCCGGGAGACAGGACAACCGGACACAGAAGAGCCGCAGCGCAGCCCGGAGACAGGCGAGGACACAGCTTTACGTCGGCATCGACAGCACGCCGACACGGCCCTGCGCCCCACTGGGTCTCCCGTGTCCCTAACTCTTCCGCACGCTCCTCTGGAGGTCCCTGCAGGACGCTCACCTGCCTCACACCCTCGACTGAAGAGCCGTCCTCCTCTAGCTGACGAGGCCGTATTTGGGGGCCGAATCAGCCCCAGAGTCGGCAGCCAGTCGCCCTCACCTGTAGTCACCTGTCCCATTCCCCTGCTGCCCTGTCTCTAAGGCAGAGCCTCACGGAGCTAGTGCCCTTCTTTGCACCCACGAACGAGTTAGACGTAACCCAGAACTCCCAGCGACACGCAGCTAACACCGTGAGAAAGGCACGGGGCTCAGCGACCTTCGAGGCGTAGGACTTTTTCCGCTTGGAGCCAGCTTTCTCGTTCTTCCTCTTGCCCTTCCCGTCCTCCTCGACGCGGTCGCCTTCCTCCTCGCTGCTCGCGTCCGCGGTGTTGCCGCCCTCCCCCTCCGTTTCCGAGGAGCTCTGTTGCTGAATCGCCTAAGAAATAACATATTAGCTCATTACGTCTCTGGAAAATAGCAAAGAACACAGACTGCGAAAAGAAGCTTTCTGCTGTAATGTGAAAGGCTTCAGCTTACTCTTAAGATTTTAAAAATAAAGGGCTGCCAACCTCGACCTTCCCATGACCACTTCACTTGAACCCTCCTGGGTAACAGAATCGCATTCAATCCGAAAGGCTACCAAAGCCACAGAGAGGTCGGACTTCAAACGAAGGGAGGGTCACTACCAGTACAAAGGACACATCAGAAAAGGAGTTAAGGCCAAAGAATCGAGCCACGGCAAGCGGCAGCGAGGTAAACCATTACCTGGTACCCAGTGAACTTGACTCCCGGGTTATTTTCTATCTCCCACAATCCTTCATTGAATCCTTTCCGTTTGTTGGACTTCCCAAACTTGTCTTTGTACTCCTTATACGGGAACAGGTCTTTGGGACCGAGAAATGCGCTGCAGAGACATATGAGAGACGGAATGGATACTCTGACCTTCAAACGTAAGGCGCCTTTACTATCAATACCTCTCAGGTGCCAGAGCCTGTTTCGGCACAGGAATTAAAAACACACGGAAACCTGGAGCCAGGCGCGCATCACAGGAGGTCTCGCACGGATTCCAGGCAGAACGCGCAGAGAGCTGGGAACACAGGCCAGCGACCCCCAGCTACCTCCTAGCAATCTCTCTAGGAGAGAAAATTCAAGTTGCACAGTCCCCAGTGTCTACTGGGAGAAGCAGAAGGACAGAAAACTAACTTCCAGAAAGAAACACAACCCTCTCTGCTGTGCAGACCAGAAAGACGTCATCAGGGCCCCTTAGCTCCCCTTCCCTGCGAGGGCGAGGAAGACGCCAGGGGGCAGAGGCGGCCAGCGGACACCCCGCAGCCAGCGTGCCTCGAGCTCCCCTGACACTCCAGGGCACAGGGGGGTGACGCTGCACGTGGAGACGTGTGAGGGTTCGTGGTAGTTTGGCTTTCCCCGACGTCCGCAACCCCCGTTTTCCATCTGTGTGCCTGTACTTAAGCGGACGTTCTCAGTGCGTCCCGGTACCCATGCGCCCTCCTTCCCTGTGCTCGCGGATGGCCCCGCCCATCCGCCCCCAGCCCCATGGAGCCCCTTTTCCAGCTTCCCTCTCAGCGGGGCGTGCCCCCGCGCCCCCGGCCCCGCCCCTCACTCGCTTACGGGAAGTTATTTGTTCTTCCCCTCTCTTTTCCCTTCCCTCTACCTGCAAAACGCAGAGGTGCTGCTTAGCCAAGTTGCTTTGTTTCGTTTTTCAATGAAAACTTTTTTAAAAGAAATAAGCGGACGAGGATAACACCCCAGAAAATGGCAGGGCAAACAACAGAGGAGCCGGGACCCCGGAACAGCATTCTACCCGCCTGGCTCTACCCGCCTGGCTCTGGGTTGTTTCAAAAGACAAATAAACGTCCGTATCACTTAAAATACCTGTCTTTTCAGATTCCTTTATTCAATGGCTCAGCCTGTACTAAACCAATACAATTGGAAAACCTTAAAAAATTCGTGGTGTGTTTGCTTCGGGATCCAACAAGCTGGGAAAACCTGGGAGGACAGGCCCAGTTCGCTCCGGGAGGTATGAACGGAGAAAAATCCGCCCGGAAGGGAAGCATGTGAGAGCTACAGAGGGGATCACCGGGAGTGGGGGTCTGCCGGGACTGCAGTGCCCCGTGGGGAACTCTGGGTGACGCCCAGCACGAAAGCAGAAGCAACGGTGACGTGCAAAAGCAACGTAATGGAAAGTCTTTCCTTCAAAAAGACACACGATCAAGGTGGGTCGTTTTACGCAACTGACTGTAGTGATTTTCACAACATATCGAATGTCACAGACCGTCTGCAACACTGCAGTCCCGCAGAGGCCCACTAGCACTCTGGACACTCGGGGCGGCTTCGCGGACTTACGTTTCGTGGGTGCCGAAAAAGAAGATCGGGTACTTGTTTGCAGGAGGCTTCACTGCTCCCTCTGGGAGCTCATCGATCTGTCAGAGACAAAGGTAAGTTACTGAACACGCAGTTACGTCGTGTAAAATACCGTCACTACGATCCAAACACTGCTTTGAAGATATATTGCTAATTTCAAAACAAAATTAATCAAAATCCCAATAGCCTTTCTTTTCTTGAACCTTACGGAATGACGCGGAATGCCCGTGTAGCCCCCGGCACGGACAGTGACGCTGTAAACCGCTCACAGCCGCCACGGCAATGCACCAGCAGCCGCCACAACCCCGCAGTTGCACACACCCCTAGAAACGTACACGTCGCAAGACAGAAGAATTATAGAAAATTAACCTGATGAAATATTCTGCAGTCGCTGAAAGATGCCACCTCTTGCCTCGGCAAGCCTCTCCCCCAGCCTAGAATGCCACCTAGAACTACCTTTGAAAATGCACATCTGGTGATATGCCACCTCCTTGCTTCAAACGGCCCCCAACTTCTCAGTGAGGACAGCATTCCTAGCTGGGCAGGGAAAGCCTGTGGGGCTTTGAAAGACTAAAAGCACTCCAGCCTTTCCCTAGACCTACCGACTCTCACGTACAGCGGAGGCTGAGAACGTCGGTAAGATTAAGTCCCAGTTCCTCAGAATGTTTCGAGAAATGGTCCTTGATTCCCAAATCCCACCCGTGGCTCCCACCTGCCCTCTGGGTTCCAGGCACAAAGTCACAAATGCCCACGAACCACGTCCGCCTGCAGGTCCTACCAGCGGCCGGCCCTGGAGGAGAGGCCCACGCGTGCCGTGTGGACAGCGCGAGTGCTGACCGGCCCCCTGAAGACACCCGCAGGCCGCGCTCGCTCACACGCGGTGCCGCCTGAGGCTTGCACACCATGCCAAGGGCGTGTCTGCACCGCAGGGGCCATGGCTCCCAGAGCGGGCGCCCGGGGGCACTGAGCGCCCGTGGACTCCGAGTCCAGAAACTGGCAGTTACGCCCTGCTTCGGACCCAGACTGTGACATCGAAGGTGACATGTAATCACTGTCTCTCGGGCCTCGACTTTCACATCCGGAAAACGGGCCGGCCACACTGGGCAGCCTCTAGGTTTCCGCCACGTCCCCGAGCTCCACGGCTTGTCTAAAACTGAGCTAATTCCTTCGACTCTTTTGTTTCCTATGTAATTATGGGGAGGATTTCACTGCTTTGCTCAGATCTTTCAAACTCTGCCTCCCACACCAAAAAAATTTAAAGAAAGATAATCACGTGAAACTAAATTCAGACATTTGTGAAACCATTTCATAAGACTCGTGCCAATTTAGGCATCCCTCTTAAATTTTAATGCCAATTCCATCGGGCTTTATGTTGTCAACATAAAATGATCTGCAGTATCTGCTGTGCCCTTACACGCTGTTTTGCCTGACGCAAATCATCGCCCTCTCTGTTTCACTTGAGTGGGGTAAACCGGTACTTCCCGCTCCGGGGTGATTTCTGCCTCTACGTGTTGTGAGGCTGGTCTGTTATAAACATCACACTGTTGAATATTACCGATCCACACGGAGATCATGCGTGGTTGCAATCTGGCTTTTTATGCCTGCTTTTTTTCTCTTCAGGCTTACCTTTATTCTATGAATTGTAACTCAGATACCTCGTTTTTAATTCTACGAGTACTCCCAATGTTTCGAGAACACCACTCAAACAGAATTTGCACGACAACACTGAGACCACGTTTATCCATTCCAATCTGAGGCAAAGGGTTTGGTTTGACACCACCCGGGTGGATGGACGCCATCAGAGGGGGGAAGAAGGTGAGGAGCAGACGGACTAGGGTGTCACGGTGGGGCTTCTCCAGTGTCGGGGCAGCTGAAGATCGGCGGCAGGCGAAGACGCGACACCCCAGAAGGAGGCGAGTGACCGCCACGTCACAGACTTGCCCAGAATTCGGTCGAAACCCCCGGGGAACGTTAGCTCTCCCACAGCGACGACGGCGACGATGACAACAGAGGGCTGAGAGGCCAGAGAGGAGCTGGACACTAGGAGAGGGCTCATGCAGAAAGCCCCCTTCCTCCCAAGACCACTCGGGGAGCTTAAGACGTCTTCCAGCACGTGGGCGTCACAGAAGAACAGTCTGACTCCGGCCTGGGAAACCCTGAGAGAGGACGGGGCTCTGCTTAGCTGCTCTGATGGCACCGAAGGCGGGGGGTGGGGGGGCTGCTGGCTTGCACTGCCAGAGCTTCCGTGGCGAAGATGCAAGCCTTCCGTGAACCACAGCTAGAGACAGCAGGGGGCTGCCTTAAACCTGTCAGAAGGCCACCTGGAGGAAAGGGGACCACGGCAGAAGACAGGGCGGAGATTCACCCTGAGATGCTCGGGGAGGGTGTTTTATGAGACTATTCGAGACAGGTTCATTGGCCTAGATCAGGACAAAGACGAGATCAACCCAGGAGCACTGGGGCAGGGTCCGATGGCACGCGCCACCTGGTGTGACCCCTCTCCCTGACTGTGGGCACGTGCGAGGGGTGCCACGCCCACCTTGCTGGCTCTCACCCTGCTGCCTGCCCGCCCTGGGGACGCCCACTGCCGGCGTGAACCGCTGCATGGAGAAGCCCGGTGGCCAGGAGCCCAGCAGGGGCTGCGAACAACAGCAGCTCGCGACCAAGTAAGGCCTCCCTCCGCGCCTGCAGCCTGCCAACCACAGCCGGAGTGGGCCTGGAAGCAAATCCGCCCCCTAAGATGATCTCGGGAGAGACGCAGAGGCAGAAGGTCCAGGTAAGCCATACCTGGGCTCCTCAACCTCAGAAATCCTGAGATAACAGATGTGTGACGTGCACACCCTGGATTAGCATTTTATCTCTAAAAACAAATTTTACACACACACACACAGTTTACACATATGGGGTAAGTCACAGACACTGCTTTATCACGGAGACCATTTTTCTTTTGGGGGTGTTTATCGAGGGAGTGGGTGAGTGGAGACTTACCCCCACAACCTCCCTCAACCTCCTCACCCGCAGGCCATCACTCCCAGTAACTACTATGCATTTCTCCAGGTTCATGTACAAGATCATATAGACGCAAATGTTTCATACGCAGGCAGAAGTGCTTTGGGGGAGGCTACGATGTTTTATACATGCACACAAAATAAATCGTATCTTATCCAATTCTCTGCACCGTGAAGAGTCCTGGAAATCCACTGGCATGGATCTAACTCACTTATTTTTCATGGATGCAGGTAATCCAGTGATTGGATAACCTACAATCTATTTCCCTGAGGGATGGATATTTACCTTACTTGCAGTGTTTTTGCCCTTTAAAAAGGCTATATAGTAAAGTTATTTAGATTTTTATATATTGGAGCGTCTATCTCCACAAGACAGATTTGCAGGAGTGAGATCGCTGGATCACAGATGAGAGGTGTTTTCATTTTAATAGCTACCGCCAGACTGCTTCCGAAAAGGCTGTGATTGTTTACGTTGCCGCGGTGGCGTGAAAATGGCCTCCGTTCCGACGTTTGACATCATCCAGTAGTATCGCTCTTCCAGATTTGCATTTCCCTGATTAGTGGTGAGATTAAACATCTCTTCATGGGTTCACTGGCCGTTAGGATTCGCCCTTCGGGGAACGGCCCATTCGTACCATCTCTGCGTTTCTCTGCAGGGCTCTCTCTCTCTACTGTTCATCGGTAATTCGTTAACCCGGTGCCTGTAATTTCCCTTGCTCGTCTGCGTCTCCAGTACACGGCGTGTGCGCGGAAACATTCTCCTCTCGAGCTCCAGGACCTGGCGCTTTCCCCACACCCTTTTCCTTCCTCGCTGCCCACTCCTTCTCGGGCCCCTCTCAGCGCGCTCTTCCCCCGCGGCCTCCACGCCCTCCCTCGGAGATCTCACCCAGTCCCAAGGCCTTGAATGCCGCCTGTGTGTCTCACACTTCCATCCCCAGACTCCAGACCCCTCCTCTGAGCCTCAGTCTGGCGGACGTGGGTGCTCACAGACGTTCCGCATTTAAGAGGCCCACAAACGAGCTCTCAGTCTCATGGCCCACCCGGTCCGTTACTTTATATTCCTGGGGGGAGCAGATGGCATGCGGCCCGAGCAGACGCTCCTACGAGAAATCTGGACGCTCACGTGGATTTCTCTCCATAAAGACATCTCCGCCACTAAGTCTTTTCAACTATGCCCCCAACTACCAACTACCCAGTTCTTTGTACACCCACTGCCTCCCCTCTGGTCCACCCTACCGTCACCTCACGCCTCAACTTCTACAAAAGCCTCCTAACTGGCACCTCCCTGTCCTCCCTGTCCTCCGCCCCCAAGGATCAGTCCTCCCGGCCCTGCACACCAGTCGGATCACACCATCCCCATCGAAACTCTCCAAGACTTCAGCAGTCTTAAAAGTCTCGAACTCGTATTAACGTAAGACCCTGAACGGTACGAACTTCGTCTCCCTCCTTGAACTGGTCGCCTGCCTCTCCCCGCAGTCCGGGCTCGCTCCGCGTTGGCCCGTGGGAGCGGAGAAAACAGCAGGAAGGCAGGAGGGAGGAAATTCTGTGTTCGTGCACACTGGGGACCGCAGCGCTGACCCAGAGGGCCTCTGATGGAGGGACTCAGGCCCAGACCACTGCCCATGGACACAGGCAGAAATCACAGGGTCCGGGGGCAGGCGTGACGTGTGTCAGATGCGCTGCCAAACTTGAACTCGCAGCAGCGCCGATAACCATCTGCTGATGGCTTCCCATTGTATTCATCTCTTTTTAAAGATAAAGATGCGATGATAGCTTTGTCTTTCTGCCAAAAGCAACAATTTGAAAATAAAAAAGAAAAGCAAAGCACAAAACCAAACAACTCGTGTTCCTGACAGGATCGCTAAACAAACATTTAAAAATAGCAAGCGGACCGTGGAAGAAAACACCAGTGTGCCTCGGTTAGGGGAGCAGACAATGGCGATTGTTCTGATCAGGGAGCCAGTGTTAACTCCCACTGTTTCGATGTCACCGTCAGTGGAGTAAGAAAGAAACACACCACAGCGAGCAGCTGCCACAGTCCCACAAGTACAGCACAAGACCTGGGTTCTGGCATGACCGACGGCGTCCAGAAAACGCAGCCCTTTCTGGGCAATTTTCTCAGAGATTGCTTTACTCCATTTATGTCTCAGGGATGAAACACATCACATGAACATCTGAATAATTCCAGGCATAAAGCAAAATCAAACCATATTTAGCCTTCAACTATGCCTGTTTTTGACAAATAAAGCCGGCAGCTTAGCCGAAGTGCACTGGCTGCTGCCTGGGCTGTGCCACACTCGGCAGTCCCCGCTGGGGTCGGCGGGGGCCTCGCTGAGCACCGCCTGGTCTGCCTGGTCCGCTCGGTGCTCTGGGCGCGCCGTGAGGCCGCGCTATAGCGCCGCCCCGCCCCGCTCCCGCGCCGCCCCAACTTCCTCTCTGGGGCAGTTCCAGGGGTTTGATAACACGGCGAAGACCCCCGGGGCCCCCTGTTTCATAGCTCTTGCCTTCCCTACCTGCGCTGCACGCCGACAGAGCGAAAAGGCCGCCCAGACAGCAGGAGAAAACATCTGCACGTCGTGTATCCGATAATGAGTTAATATCCAGAATATGTCAAGAAGTCTTACAACTCAATAGCAGAAAACCAACAGTCCAATTTAAAAACGGACGAAGGACTGGAACAGCTATTTTTCCACAGAGAAGATGCTCAGCATCACTAATCATCAGGGAAACGCAGATCAGAGCCATGAGATATCGCCTCATGCCCATTAGGGTGGCAGATATATATAATATATTATATTATTAATATAATATAATATATAATATATTATATTATATAAAATAGTATGTTATATAATATTATTATATATTACACAAAATTATATTCTATGTATATAGCATAATATATAATGTAATATATAACATATGTGTGTTATATTATATATTATATATATCTCCCAGAAAATAGTAACAACGGACAACGACAGAGAAACTGGAGCTGTTGTGCGCAGCCGGTGGGAACGTAAAACGGTGCAGTCCCCGTGGAAAACGGTACGCGTTTCCTCAGAAGCCGGAAGCAGACTCGTGCGGCCCTGCAGTTCCACTCCGGGCACACACTGCCGGCCCCCCGCCCCCCGTCCGCGGCTTCATGGCCTGCACTGACCCGCGGCCCAAACACGGTCCGTGTAAGACTCCAGGGCCGACGGCTCCGCAGCCTCACCCCGCGCGCCGTTCTGAGCAGTGCGCCCGTTTCTTCCCTCTCTGCAGGCAGCTCCGAAGTCTTTTTTTTTTTTTTTAAAGATTTTATTTATTTATCTTTAGAGGGGGAAGGGAAGGAGAGGAGAGAAAGGAGAGAAGGAGAGAAATATCAATGTGTGGTTGCCCTTCATGGGTCCTCTGCTGGGAACTGGCCTGCAACCCAGGCATGCGCCCTGACTGGGAATCGAACCGCGATTTTTTGGTTCGCAGGCCCGCGCTCAATCCACTGAGCCACACCAGCCAGGGCAGCTCCGAAGTCTTTGGGGGAAAGTTAAATGACAGCACCCCCTGAGACACGAGATTTAAGATAAAGTCCAGCGTCAATGCCATTTTGGGCGTATGGATGAGAAAACTAAAATGCACTGATTTTTTGACCAAGTGACCTGCTCCGCGTTGGAGAGCAAGTCGGAAACAGCGGCACTGAGGTCCCTGCCCCCTTCCCTCACCCCACACTGGACGAGAGGGGAAGGGAGGGGGCGCAGAACTCCCACCAACGGCTCTGACAGCCAGACAGGCATCCCGATGTAACTTGTAAAGCTCAGGTAAGAAGAGTCATAAACCACTCTTGGGGTGGGCGATTCACGCGCTCGTTGTAGTTTTTCTCCTTTTTCACTTGAGCTAAAATACACAGAACAAACACTGACTGTGCTAACAACCCCTTCTAAGGGCCCCGTTCAGGAGAATCAACGACATGACCCAGGACAGGAGAGAGGGCCGGTGAGCCGCCTGGGGACCTGCGTGCGGCCAGCCCTGAAGCTCTGTGATTCGGCCCAGCGGGTCTCAGTGGGCCAGCGGCTGGGGCAGGGAAGACAGACCACAAGGATGACCCAGGAATGGGTTAGTGGGTGGATGTATCAGCGTGAAAAGCAGACTGCGGGGAGAGCGTTTCCAGTGAGCACACGGGTCTAAGCGGATCAGGGGGGAGTGGACCCAGGAGGGGCCGCGGCACCGAGAGAAACGCGCAGGCCACCGGCCCGCCCAGCGTCTGCCAGGAGCGGGACGGAGAAGTGGTTTTGGTGGAACAAAGGAGGGTTCTTCAACTGCCCCCCCACCTCCATTTCACCCCGACAGACTTCGCCGACTGTCCGCTCTGGCTGAACCGCTCTATTTCTGTCATTTGCTTTTACAGCAACACATAAACGAGGGACACGTCTGTTCTTGCTTTGCCCCAAACAAAGAGCTTATTAAAAATGAGCAGTGGAGACCATTACGTTTCATAACCCTACCAAACGCCTTGTCCTGCCTCCGCCCCCCGCAAACACAGGCAAAGCCCGGGCTGCACCCTGGCCGGAGGCCTTGAGCACCTGAGCTGCACCGCGATTGGTCTAACATCGCCCCCTTGTCCCCGGGTAGTTCGGGTCGGCACAGTGGGGCTGTTTTCCAGCAGAAGTGAACTCACTCTGCGTGAGTCAGCCAGCCAGATGGGAGACAGGAGACTGCGCTTACTCTAACTTTTCAGAAACTGAAGAGTCCCTTACGATCATCAGTACTGGGTTCTCCCTACTGACATCGCTGTATCTACTAACGGCAAGGAAATCTCTTAAAATTTTTTTTCTTTTCTTTTGAATTTAATCTTTATTGTATTTTTTTCCTGGAAATTTCTTTTTGTTTGGACCAAACGTGATTTAAAAGGAAACGCACAACCACCAGCAATGTGTCAGGCCCATAACCTGACACCCCCTTCACAGGGCGCCAGGACCCTGCCCCACCGGGCCGTCCTCTGGTTTAAAAGCCCCTCGTCCTCAGTCACAGAGCCTGACATTGCCACAGCCTAGTCTCACACGCCCCAGAGCCTCGGCAGCACCAGCCAGGGGACGCCGGCCTGGCAAACAGCGCCGCAGTTACCGAACGCATGGAGCTTACCCCCTTCAGAAGGCATGTATATGAAACTGCAATTGCAGCCCAAGTTGGAGACACGCTGGCAGTTCAAAGATGAAAAGATGGGCGTGCGTAGACCTGCTCTGTGTACTGAGCCTTCTGAGATCACGAGAGAAATACCGGCCTGGGTGGTTGAATGACCTAACGTGGTACAATTTTCATTTGTTCACGTTCATAGGACCTCATGTACAACTGTGACGACAGCAGATTAAGCTCAGGGCTGTCAATTCACCCCCCAAATCCAACTCCTGTTCTGTATTAACGGACAGAGCTCATCCATGCATAACTCCCCTCTGGCTTAACAGGCAGACGGGCCAATGCTTTTCAACCTCGGGTAGTCCCACTAATGCAACAGGCTGCAACCTGATGTTACGCAAAATGCAATATAAACATGTAAGAAGGAATCATGTATGATTTGGTGAAAAGACCTTACTGGTGTGTGTGTGTGACATTAGTACTTATTTCCTACTGTGCATTTAAGTTAAAAAAAAAAAAAGCCTGAAAGCCACTAACCCGGGCTGTACTAGAATCCCTCAGCACTGACCACTCATTTCCAAGGGGTGACAGCGGGAGGCTCCCACAGCTCCCGGAGTCCGAAGCCGACTCACGGCTATAAAGCCACAAGGAAGCAGCTGAAGGGCACACCAGCCAAACCACAAATGCATTTACTGGGACTTTACACGCTTCTTAGCATTTTATAATAAGGAGTTTGGTGTTCCTGGGAGGTAATTATTGGTACTCAATTAGCAAACCCTTTTTCATGTACCTCTTAGGAAAAAAGAAAAAAATAAGAACGATCATCCTCCCTGTCTTAGGGAGGCTGTGACAGAGACGGAAGCCCAGCCCTGACAGGCCACGGCAGCGGCGGAACGAGACCTGGCCTTCAGCTCCTGGTCCGGCCAGCCGCCCTTCCCTGCGGCTCGGGACGCCCCGGTGGGAGCCTGCACAATGTCCCTCTGAAGGCTCGGGCTCCCGTCATCGGGTCCCTTCACTCTCCCTGCCTCTCTGTGGCCCTCTGGGGTCACAAGAACGCATACCCACCTGACGAACAGCAGCAAATCCTCTTCTAGGTAAGAATCTGGCAGAACAAAAAATCAGCCACCACTGATTGGACAGGTCCATCTTACCCAGGTGGGAGATTATGTGCATGCACGGCAGTGAGACAACACAGGGAAGTGCCGTTATAGGAGCTGAGAACGCAGTGAGTGCACTGGCGAAAAGCTACAGGCTTCTGGGCTCTGCTGAACCGGCACATCTCAGCCCCGCCTGCCTGCCGTTCTCCCACCGTGTGCTCTCCCACCACGAGGGCTGTGGAGCCGGCACCCGGCCCACAGCCGGGGTGCCCTCATTCAGACTGACCTCTGCCTTCTCCGCGTGCATCACTTACTTGTTTTTACACTGCCTGGTGTCAAAGAGCTTTCAAAGAGACAGAGATGAGAGAACTAAAATTAACGTCACAATTCAGATGGCTGGATTCACAGCAGCTTGTAAAACGTGTGTGTGTGTACGTAGAGGAAGGCGTTACTTGCACACCACCGCCGAATGCTTTTTCAGGCCTTTCCCTTAATCCACTACCACATTTCCTATGGTCCTGCAGCATCCTTATAGTCGGGGATTAAGACACTGATTAAGCATGACCTCGGCTGAATTTCTTAAGCTACATCTTGATTCTCTTACAGGGATACCTACACCTCCCCATACTGCTACATATATTCAAGCCTGTAATCAAGACATATAGTAATGTGATTTGCTATGATATACGTTCACCCTAACTTGTAAATGAAACATTTAATTAAGTATTTGTTCATTAAAATGACAAAGATTTTTAAAGATCTGAATCACCTACTTTTAATAAATACGTAAGAAAACAGACATTTTCTTATTCTGCTAGAGGGTAAAGGTAGTCAAAATTTTCCCTGGCCGGGTAGCTCAGTTGATTCGAGCGTCGTCCTGATGCACCAAGGCTGCGGGTTCGATCCCTGGTCAGGGCATGTACAAGAAGCAACCACTGAATGCACAAGTGGAACAACAAAATCGATGTTTCTTTCTCTAAAAAAAAATCAATCAATATATTTTTTTTAAAAAGTCAAAACTTTTCTGGAGGACTTTGGTAATAATATAAATTCAAAGCTTCAAAATGTGCGCATGCCTCCTGACTCAAAAATATGATTTCCAGACAGCTATGCTATGGAAACAATTAATTAATGATTTGGCCCAGTGCTCCTCCCCTTGCCCAGCCATGGCACATAAACTAATCACTACAGTTCTGTAGCGCACCGAAAAATATGTATTTTTACTGACCACACACACACACACACACACACACACACACACACACGTATAATTCTGATTCATTCACACCGGACAGCTATTGCCGTGCTGGCTGTTGTCATTATTTTATTTGACACTCGGAGGGAAAAGAGGTCAGTGCCCCTGACCACACAGTCACATATTGCGTGTTTTAAACATTCTTGTGGCACATCAGTTGAAAATCGCTGATTTAGCTAAAAGAAATCTTTTTCAGAGTACTGCTTTATAGTAAAAAAAAAAAATTGGAAATAACCTAAATGTCCCATAACAGGAAGTGGTTTCTATGTATAATAGGTCCATATCACAAATCACCAGAAGGCTATTACAAGTAATGTTATAGAAATATATTCATCACAGTGAAAGACAGCTAAGATACAGTGTTTAATTGGGGGGAAATGAGGCAAAATTGAACATACTACAAAAACTATGCACCTACAGGCACATATGCACGAGGCTACGAAAAGGGTTAGGGATGTTAATCTCTCAACAGAGAACACGACTATGTGTGTAATAAACTTTTCAACACAGGCGCAACTGAGCATTTACAACGGGAAGGTCGCTCCATTCTCTCTTAAATAAAGACACTGTGAGTACTTCACAGCACGAGCGAATGGTTTTAGGTGCAAGGCCCACTGCTGACCTTTAAGGGTCCTTTACAGCCGGCACTTCTCTGCGGCAAAGGACCGGTTTTTATTTATAAATTTCTAATTTGCCCTAGACTGCCATTTTTATAGAATATATTAAAGATGAATTACTAGAAAACTAAAATGAGAAGATGTACAACATTCAAGCCTCGTGTTTTAAATTACTAGACTCACCAAGCTACTCTACCAAATGGCTAAAAAAAAAGTCTCACCTCTTCTTCTCCACTCCTGCACGGCCCCCGTCACCGATGGGTGACAGCGGACCACAGGCCTGGCTGTCAGGGGCGCTGCTGGCAATGGTTACCCCAGAGCCCTTCCCCAGGGGACGCGTCGCTGCGTCAAGTGGGCGAGACTCTGACCGGACATCTGGGGACTCTTCACAACAGAAGACAACTTCCTCCAACAAAGACTCACATTTGGGGTCTTCTTCCCTTACTAAACTCACCAGACTTGCCAGTTTAGAGTGGTTTTCTAATGCTTGTTAGGACATTTTCAATAAAGCCATATCTAATTTTAAACCATCGGTCATTTTTTTTCCCCAAAAGAATCAAACGCAATCTCAGAGGGTGGACAGCTGACTGCAGAGAACTAACATTTTCCAGAGCACAGGGAAACGGGGCCGGCAGGGCCCTCCCGGAGGGAAGCGCCCGGAACACAGATCGTCCGGCTGATGTGGGAGCAGTGCAGGAAGCTCACGTTGGCACGGAGAGTTCAGGCTGCCGTCTGCTCCCGGGACCAAGCAGAGGAAGCCAAGACACGTCGCCAGTTCCCCGGCGACGCGAATAAACGCGTGGTCGCTGGGGCAAAGGCTGAGCGAGCCTCTGTCACTCCACCTGAGGAACGAGCCACCGACGGACTTCTCTGGACTCCGGCCGCAGTGGTGAAGATGATCAACATCATGTTTACGTGAAGATTGTAAAGAATCCAAGTCCCAAGCGGTTTCCCATACTTCCCGATATGCAGCCTGGCCCCCGGAAATACAGCCTCACAGTCCAGTAGTTTATTATCAAAGGCCAAAAAAAATAAAATAAAATAAAATAAAATCAAAGTGCTATGGATCATAAATTGAGGATTCCCAACTAGTACTTATATTAATAAAGGATATGAAAACACTTTAATTTAAATCATGCTATTTAAAATTGCTGAAATTTAATGTCGGTAGAAAATGAAAAAACTGTACCTAGCACAGTGTCCAACACACAGTAGGTGCTCAGCAAAAGTTCAGTAAGAGTTCAGCCCCTCAAGCTGTCAGAGTGGTCAGTTAACTGCTTTCTTCTGGTTGCATCCAGCGAGAGGCTGCAGCTGGATCAAAACACCCTGAGCCCTGGCCGGGTGGCCCAGCTGGTTTGAGCACCATCCCACACACCAAAAGGCTGACGGTTCGATTCCCATCAGGGCACAAACTCCAGGTCGCAGGTTAGACCCCCAGTTGCAGTGCCTATGGGAGGCAACCACCTGACGTTTCTCTCAGCCCTCACCCTCATTCCCTCCGTAAAATAAACAAACATATTAAACAATATACGATGAGCAGCAAGCTGGCAGGACCGAGGCCTTAAAAAAAATTTCTCATGGAAAGCTAAGAATGGTGAGGGCCAGCACATGAAGATTTTGGAGTGTTCGATTCTCCTTTCCCCGCCTCACGCCGAGCGTGTGTTTTGTGAACTGCGGCACCAAGTCACACACAGTCCAGTGCCCGAGTCTTAAATGAGCAGCATGATGAGCATTCACCCATTCACACACCCATGTGATCACCACCCAGCTCAGGACACTGAACACCTCCAGCGCCCCCTCCCGGGCGGCACCTCCTCCCACCGCCGCCCGCCACACCCTGATCACCGCTGACCCGTCTCGCCTGTTTCTGAACGTCATGGAACCATACAGAACGTGCTGTCTTGTGTCTGGCTTTTCTCCCTCAACCTTGCATTGTTGATCCTTGGCAGGACTGAGTCACAGGCCACGGCCTGAATAGACTTCCAATGCGTGCATCCGCCCTCCCGCTGACACACCTCCCGGCGGCCGAAGGTGGTCCCTAGAAGTGCTCTCGGACACGCCTTCCAGGGCGGAGCCACACGCCCTTCCCGCGGGGACGGCCTCCGACAGCCTGCTAAGCCACCAGGTAGCCGTGGGTTTAACTACAGTAGAGCAGGCCAGCTTCCTAAAGTGGCTGCATCATCCGTGAGTTCTCAGACACGGTTTTAAGTTTAAAAAAGCTCTTCAGTAGAAACACAAGAGTTCTGGGACTTTCGGTTTTTCCATCTTTCAAAAGCAGGGGTAATACAAGCAGAACGCTCCCAGCTCAGGGATACACAAGCCAGTGTGGGGGTTGTGAGAAGAAAATAGTACAGCTTCTATTTTAGTTTCTTATTCTTTTCCCTAAAAAGTAAAATTTACTAATATTTACTACATGAAGTGACACTCATGCCCTTATTCGGATGGTTATATTTATTCGCTTTGGGCACACTTGTGATTCACTGCCACTCTGTGTGAGGCTGCTGAGTAGATTTAGGGAATTTTACTTCTACCGAACTCTCACCAAATGAACAAGTGGCTAACAGCAGTCCTACAGATACAGTTCTAACAATGCAAGCACAAGCAAACAACGGCCAAGCGGACAGTCCTCTAGCGGAAAATCCCTTTGGAAAAGAAAAACTGGGACCGTGTAGCCAGATCTGACAAAAAGCAGGCAAAAAAATATTCCCAAAATCAACCCTTCAAGAAACACGGACTTCATCTATTATGTTAATGATATTCTGCCAATGAGAATTTTAAAACATAAAATATTATTTGTATCCTGCCATCCCTTTTAGTGTTTTATAATGTACATAATAACACTGAATACAACTATATGTAGTTTTAGAGGAAATTCACACCTATTTGGGATGCATGCTCAATGATTTTTTTTGTTTTTGTTTTGTTTTTTTTACCAATAGGATCTACAATCAAGAGGATTCATGCTCTTGTTTTAGCGTAAGTGTTTCGTCAGGCAACCCTTATGCATAAGTGAACTTCTAATTTTTGAAGTCATATACAATCAAGTATACTCTATTCCAAACAGCTAGTTGCCACTTCACGTGAAAATAGGAACTTGTGAGCAGAGAGGAGCCCAGGAACCCCCGGGGAAGAGGCGTGTGTGTGGGGGGTTTCCGTGGGCCCAGGTGCTGCTCTGTACCTTGGCAGCGTTTGTCACGCCAGTGTGCACATTTGTTAAGCTCAGTGAACGGCACATTTCAGGTGTGTTTCAGTCTAGGTAAATCTTACCTTAAAAAGAAAAAAAAAGGATCTATAAAAAAATATTGACCGCTAGCTAATGATATGCATTCGGAAGTGTCTAGGAGTAAATTACAGTGATGTCTGCAACTTACTCTGAAAGGCATTAAAATGAGATGAGCCACTGCCTGGACAGCGGAATGAATACGACAGAGCAAGTATAACACAACGTCGATTACAGAATCCAGGTGGCGGATGTATGGGTGTTCACTGCACACCTAACTTCTCTCTATGGCTGAGATTTTTCGTGATAAAATGTTAGAAAAAAATAAGCCCACTCAAGAGCTGAAAACTCTTTTGAGTGGAGGTGTTAGAGGGTATAAGAGGGGTAAATGGTAATGAGAAAAAATAAGCTATTAAAAAAAGAGTTGAGAATTTAAAAAAGTGTAGCGACACCGGAGAAAAGTTAGAAACTTGAAAGAAGGGAGGAACATTCAAGGACTGCTGCTTGCCACGTTTACATACGCTAGTGAGTCTGCGAGGTAAGGATGATCCCTATTTGAGAGTGAACTGAAACTCGACAGGGGTACAGACCATGCCCGGGGCCACAGAGCCCGAAGTCCAGCTAAGAGCTGAATCCAACCCAAGTTCAGTAGACACACTGCTCCCCAGGGGCTGCCCAGGACCAAACGTTTTCCCGACAGCAGGGAAGTCACCTCTCCATTCCAGCTCTGTCACAAAGCTGCAATGTGTGGCCCTGGCTGGTGTGGCTCAGTGGACTGAGCACCAGCCGGAGAACCAAAGGGTCGCTGGTTCGATTTCCAGCCAGAGCACATGCCTGGTCTGCGGGCCAAGCCCCCAGTAGGGGGCGCGTGAGAGGCAACCACACACTGATGTTTTTCTCCTTTCCTTCCCCTCTCTAAAAAAAATGAATAAAATCTTAAAAAAAAAAGAAAGAAAGAAAGCTGCAATGTCCAGCTCATGTTTTCCCTCCTAGGTTTGACTTCTTCGGGCCATACTGAATCCACACATGACTGGCCTTCCTAACACGGGACAGCATTTGAAATCTGAATGAACAGGACCTTTCCCCCACTAGTTAGTGTTTTATAACTTCGTCTGCGAAGCCGTAGCCTGGTGTGAGATAGGGAAATGAGTCCCAGGGTTGGATGAAAAGGACATGCGGGCAGGCAGGAAAGGCACACCGCACTGCAACCACCCCGGGGGCAGGGAATACTCCGGCGTCACTTTCTCTTTCTAACCTTGACCTTTCCTCGGAGACGGCAACCTGCCACTCGCTATGAAACAATACACTTAAGGAAAACCTACGTCCCTTCCTTGAGGGCGTCTCGTTGGATGTGGACAGATACCGATTTTTTCTTTCCTGTATTTATCTCGTCTTATCTAACAACCTAGCTGACTTCATTTCCTCATTTTCTGTGCCAGTTTGTCTTGCTCCGGAATTATGACTTCTGGCAATTTTATGTGCCATTAGCTACACAACTAGGACCACTTCCGTAGCACTTGTTTGTTTGTTTCAAAATTAGTTTCAAAATTACCACAGGTGGTCAGTTACGCGAGCAACCCGAATGAAATTTTTAAGACAATTTTCTTTTTTGACTCTTGAGAATACTTCTCTAAGATTGAAGAAAAGCCCCTGTGTTACAAGGAAGTGACTGATTACTGATAACCCTTACTTCACTTCTGACTATTTATAAATACAGGCACCCTATCAGCTCTTTATTTCTCACTTGACAAATATATTCAGGGAGTCCCCAAGAGTCTCCTAAAGTCACAAATCTTGCCCTTCAAGCCGTATGGCCCTGGAGCACGAAAACAACAAGTTATTCCGCCCTAAAAAGTGCGGCTTGTTTAAGGACAACCTACAGTTCAGACGTGGAGAAAAGTTGCTGGCCCAGCCTAATGGAAGGTGAAAAAGACTTCCTCGCCCGGGGCATCCGAGGCTGCAACGAGGGGCGGGGAATCCTAGAGGGGACCATTTCCATGTGCGGAAATGGACATTCGGACAGCTGCGAGGACGAGGATGAGCCCGGATGGGATGCCAGGTCTTCCGATTCCTGCCCCAGTATCCTTGCCATTTTACAGTCAAACCGAACTAAGTACCAAAAAAAAAGGAAAGAAAGAAAAGAAAGACCCACAAAACACAAACACACCCACACACACACTTGTGATTAAGTCCATCCATTACTTCAACTTCTCTAAACTGCAGTCTGGTCACCCATGATGTCACTTCCTTTTTTGAATGGGTGTATTTTTTTTTTTTTTTTTGGTTGTGCTCCCCTATCGTTTGACTACCAGACAGCGCTGTACAGCCCACCCTCCCGTGCATGCCAATGTTCCCCATGCCCGGTTCGGCTCCTCAAGGGCACCCACATAGCCTCCGAGAGGCCCGGACCCTCCTTTCCCCGCTGTGTCTCATTTCAAGCAACGAACTGCCAACTATTACAAAATTGAGAGGGATGTAGTTTAACACACAAAGCACACACGGTAGTACTGCGGCTCCTCCTCACGCAAAGGGCCCCCTAAAAAGATGTCAGTGCCATGTCTGTATGACAGGCAGAGGCTCCCGAGGACGGGAGAGCCCTTGCGGGCTGGAGCGGAGGCCAAGGATCAGGTAGGTCTGGGATCGACCTAAAACAAACATGGAGGTGAAGAGGCACGAGGGGCGTCCCGGTGCCACCAGCCCGCTCTCTCGGGCGTCGGTTCACCGGAACGAGGCGGACAGGGAGGCACGCACCCGGGACGGGGATGGGCTGGCGGGGGCCCCGGAATCGCGCTCGGGGGAGACTCAACAAGTCTGGATGGCGGAGGATGCTCCGAGCGATGGGTGAACGAGTGCCAGCGGGCTCCCGCTGGCCTCTCGGTGACACCGCCCGGCCCTGCCAGGATGCGCCGCCGCCCGCCCGCTCGCGGACGGCCATTTGCAGCGCGCGCCCCGACGCCCCTGCCCGGCCCCGCCGCCGCCCCAGGCCGCGGGCTCCGTCAGCGCCGGGCTCCCGGGGCGGCGGCGGCGGCCTGCGGGGCCGGGAAGGCGAGGGGAAGGGGGCGGGCGCGCCATCATGAAGGGAAAATGGTGGGCGGGCGGGCGGGCCCGCGCGCGGCCGCCGTACTCACCCGGGCCGGCCAGTGCGGGTAGCCCTTCATCTTGGCGAACACCAGGTCGCCCGCCTTGTACTCGCGGGGCCGCGGACGCGCCATCCCGGCCGCTCCCCTTCCCGATCGTCCTTGGTCGCCGCGAAGACGCCGGCAGGCCGCCCCCCCCGCGGCCTCGGACGGGCGGGCGGCCGCTCCGACGAGGGGAAGCGGCGAACGGCGGCGGGGGCGCGGGGTGGGCGGGGGGCGCAGCGGGCCTGCAAATCACGGCCCGGCGGCGGGGAGGGGCGCCCGGCCTCGGCTCGGCCCGCCGCGCGCTCACGGACGCCGCGCAGCCTGCCTCATGCCGCCGCCGGCCTCTCTCCGGTTCCGGGCGCGGCGGGCCGGGCCTCGCGCCTCCTCCGAACCCCTCCTCGGGCAGCAGCCGCAGCCGCGATCGGATTATTGTTCTCGCACGCCCAGCCCCCGCCCCCTTCCCTCGCCGGCCGCTTAATTCCTAGGTACACGGCCGGCTTCCGCCCAGAAACGGAGCGCGCCGGCCGCTGCGCGGAGAACGGGCGGGCGGTGGGCGCGTCCTCCCCAGCACCGAGCCCGCGCCGGGCGGGCGGGAGCGCCGACTCCGGGGCCGCCCGCCGCCGCGCTCTTTTGTTCTCGGCCCCGAGCTGCCCGCACGGCCCAGCCAATCACTACCCGGCCACCCCTCCCCGCGTCCGCGCCACGCGGGGCGCCCCCCAACCCCACGACCCCCGCCCGGCTCCCCGTGGACGGGCACAGCGGCCCCGCAGGCCCGGGAATCCTCAGGCCGCTGGAGAGGCCACCGCTCTGGACCCGGCGGCGACCTTGGGTTCTCGCCCCAGGTCTGCCCTTGAAAAGGCATGTGACCCACCCAGGGGGGCACTGTCGGGATTCGAACTTGGGTCTCGGGGGCTCTAAAGCCCGCGAGTGGTTGTGCGTCCTTATTTCTGTGGCTTACAGGCCGTTTTGCGAAAGGGACTTACTCTGGCAGGCCCCTCGTTTCCAATCCTGGCAACCTTTTGGACAAGATGTGTTTGAATCTGCCCAATGAATGAATGCCGCCTCTTTCCTCACCCCGAAGCCCAGCTTGAAGAGGGCCGCTGGCGCAGCTCCTCAGTGTAGCTGACTCTGTGGCCCTTGCCTTGCCACTGGGACAGTGCTCTTGTGTGTGTCCCCTCTTCTAGGCTTGCCTGCCCTCTCTCCCTTTGCAGAAGTTTCTCCCAGCATCTGCCTCCCTCACTCGCCCTGTGTTGTGCGCTCGCACGCGGGTATCCCTGCTCCCGTGCCTTGAAGCTGGACTCCCGATAATGGGGCTTTCAAGTCCCTAGACTTCCTGTGGACTGTTTGCTTTGTGAATAGTGCTTCTGGTGACCTACTGATGGATTTCCTTACTACTTGATCTGCTGATTTTCCTTTGTAAACATTTACCCTTCTCACCAATCCTGCAAGTTCCCCTTTCCCTCTTCTCTTGCTGTTGAAGAGTGGTCTTAGGTCCTTCTGCCTCAGTTGGAATAGCTCGTGCCTTAGGCCCCTTAGACAACAAAATCTAACTGAGTAAATCTTAAAGATCTTATTGGCGTTTCTCATCGATTGGTGAATGGGCAGCATCCCATCGGAGAGAGAGGAGCTGTGCTCAAAGAATTAGGAGTAGAAGCGGGCAGGACAGGAAGTTAGTAGACGGGAGTAGATTGTTTCAGGCAAGGTTGGGTTTCTTTGGGCAGCTCCAGGGGTCTGCCAGGCAGACGGCCTAGCTAGGGCTGGCCAGGTCATTCTAGGTCAACCGGCCTAAGATTTCGCTCCAGGAGCAGTTGTGACTGCAATTAAGTTCGGTATGCTAAGTCTCAGTTTGGTGACGCGGCTTAGCACAAGTGACTACATTTTGGGCCTGTTTTCTCTTTTTTAATTGCCCCTTTGGGTTGTGACAGTGAAACACCACGGACTGGGTGACGTGTAAACAATGGAAATTGATTTCTCACAGTTCTGGAGGTTTGGAGGCCCGAGAACAAGCCAGTGGACAGACAGTGTGTTACCTGGTGTGGGCGGGCTTCCTGGTTCACAGGCGACCATCTTTTCAGTGGTAGTTTCCGACAGCAGCGGGGAGGGGCAGAGGCCCCGGGAACTCTGGGGTCTCTCTTACGAGGGCATTAATCTCACTCCTGGGCGCCCAGTCCTCATGAATCAGCTTCCAGAGGCCCCATCTCCAAAGACGTTGGGCATTAGCATTTCACGTGCGCTTTGGAAGTGCACATTCGGCCTGTGTGTCTCCCTCCCACTTGTAGGGCCTGTCCTGTGTACCTGTCATCATGCCATCGTGCCCCGCTCCAGAACCTGTGAGTGGCTCCTGCGCCCTCTTTCATCAAACCCCAATGGCTCTCTGGCTGCCGAAGGCCTGGCTGTGGGCTGCTTGTCCCCTGTGGTCTGGCCTCCCGGTTGGAAGCCTCAGGAGGAGTTTAAGCAGGGGAGGGTCACAGTCATCTATCTTACACAGATGACTCTGGATTTCAGGGTGAGAGGCTGGGGCTCACGCAGGGGGCTCTCACCAAAAGAAAGGAGACAAGGGCTTACTTAGGTGGGGTTTGCCGACTCACTCGTGGTGGCTCATGGGTAGGAAAAAGGAACAGTCAGGAACTGTCCCCTGGTTTCTGGCTCACGCAACGGGGTGATTACTTCCAACCCTCCCCGAGGTGAGGAAGCCACAAAGAACGGGCAATTTGGGGGTGCGCTCATGCTCGGTTTTGTGTGTCTACCTTTCCATGGGGCTCCCGAGAGAGAGATTTCGTGGACGGTTGCATGTACAGCCTGGAGGAGGTGGTCAGGACAGAACGTGGATATCTGAACGTAGAGACCATATGTAGGTGGTGGCCGAACCCAGGAGGGAGGTTCCCGGGAGACTCTGCAGAATGAGAAGAGCAGTGGCCGAGAACGGAGCCAGGAAACACCAACACTTAAGGGTCAGGCAGAAAAGGAAGGAGCGTAGTCCTCTTTCTGTAGGAGCCGAGGATTAAAGAATTTCCAGGAGGAGGGATGTGGGCGCACAGGTGGCACGGAGAGGTCCAGTAAGAGAAGGAGGAAGACGGCCCGCTGACGCTGGCGGTTGAGACGTCACCGGGGACGTTGTCGGACCCAGTTGACCGACGTGGTGCCAGGAGGGACCAGAGACTTGAACGACAGGTGAACCTGTGGGGGCAGGAAGGGCAGACAGCTCATTCCCAGCGGCGGAGAAGGAACAGCCTGAAAGCACGGAGGGAGAGTCGTTCTGGCTGTGTAGGTGGTTGTTAAAGGCCGGAGAAACAGGAGCTTGTCATTGGGAGGAAGGGGGAGCCGGCAGAGTGGTTGCAGATAGAGGCCAAAGGGATTGTCGACGGGGTTTGGTCGTTTCGGGAACGGGGAGACTCCTCAGCCCGGTCTAGGCTGCGGTGTGAGGCTTTCGGGCGAGCGTCCTTGCCTGCCTCTCCTGCCCGGCACGGAGTCCGGCTCCAGAACACACGCACGTAGGAGCCCCTTATTGGGCGCCCTCTGCCCCGTCATCAGGCATCTCCTGTCTCCTAATCTGCGTGGCTATGAGACCATCTGTCCCTGCAGCACCAGGCTGGGTACAGACCGCCCGTTGACACAGTTGCCCCAAGGGTGAAGCATTGCCTTGTGGCCGTCGGGGCAGACAGAGCTTCCAGACTGGTTCCTCTGCTTTGATGCAAAGGACGGTTCTGTGGCTATTCCACCAGAATGCTCTACTCAGATTGGTGACGAATAACCAGTAACCCTTCAGAGGTGCCACCAAGACCATTGAGAGAGTCTGAGTGTTTCCTTTTAATCAACGTGCCCCCAAGAGCTGGTCTGTTTGCTGTGTCAAAAGAGAACACCGTTCATTTTTCGTCCGACACTTAGAAAGAACGCCCTTCGCACACGGCGATGATTGCACCTTTCTTTGATCGCTGTTGGTTTCCACATCCTCGAGTCCCTACAGGCTATGACTTCTCTCACCCTTGGCTCTTTGATCCATTTTCCGCCAGCCGCCTTCCCACTCACCCGCACCCACGCATTTTGTTGACCCTGTTCTGTTCTCACCTTCCTCTTTCATGTCATCCTGACTCAGCTTCTTAGTAAAACTCTTAACAGTCCCTTCAAAGCTTCCCCTGCCCCGTCCCCCGCAATTCACCCATTCCATGATGCTTCTTCGAGTGCCCGGCATCTCTTCCTCCACCCCACACTATGCAGGACACATAAAAAACACTGAGAACGGTGTCTGGCTCATAGTAAGTACTTGTTAAATGCTGGTCGTTGTTGTTACCTTTGCTGGTGTTCACATGGCGGAATGAAGAGAGTTGTGGAAAGGGCGTCAGGGAAATTTGGTGTTAATCACACACACACACACACACACACACACACACACACGACGTCAGACAGAGCTCCCCGGACTTTGCATCCGAGCTGATTGGCATTGCCTTTGCCGCGAGAGGGATCTCTCAAATAGCCTTTGTCCCTGTCCCAGGGGACAGGGACTCACGTTCCTTGAAAGAGAAAGGGCGACAAGCTATTGGCACCCTCTCCACAGTCAAATAAAGGAACTCCCATGTACTGCTTGTGACGAGAGAGAGGACTCCCACCTCTGTGTGAGCTTTGGGACAGTTCTAGGTGGGCGCGGGCACCGCACCACGCCGGGACAGGGCAGGCACCGAAGGTGGGGTCCGCGTCGCCGGAGCGAGGGTGGGGACAGCAGCTCCCGCACTCAGCCCGCCACCCAGAGAGGCAGAGGGCGCCCACCAGTGACCTCAGAAGCATGTTAATGGTCCCCAAAGGCGTCACTTGAGCCTCCTGGGATCTTGTCCGGGAGGAAAAGGGGGTTGTTTCAGGTCCCGAGAATTCTCCTCCCCGAGTGTCAGAGCCCAGAGGCCGATTCCAATGAGGTGGCTCACGCGCTCGCCCCTTCCCAGTCCTGCCGCAGGCCGAGGAGCGAACTGGAGGTCTGCAGTGAGTCCCCAGCCGTCCTGGGGGAGGTGATCCAAGACGGAGAAGATGTTAAAGCCTCAACGAAGTTGCACATTGGCTACCGTTTGTGGCAGTTCCGTCCCAGTGTTTCTGGACATGCCGCCGAAGGGAGCGTTGGGTCATACAGATCCCCTCGCCTCCTTCCTTCGTTGTGAGCAAAAACGGGCTGAGTCCCTCTAGGCACCTGTCATTGTTCTAGGTCTCGGGGCCGAGGAGATGCGCAGGAGATCAAAACCAGGCTGGGTAAGGTCGTGCTGCTGGACGGTCCCAGGAGGCGGGGGGATGGAAGTCCAGCCCTCTGCAGGGCTACTGCACGAAGGAGGTGGGAGAAATGGTGCTTTGCTGGCTCTAGGCCTAGGCATTAAGAGGCATAGCAGCTTCTGTTTTCACCTTTTTTTTAAAAATAAAGATTTTATCTATTTATTTTCAGAGAGAGGGAAAGGGAGAGAGAAACATCAATGTGTGGTGGCCTGTCACACACCCCCTACTGGGGAACGTGGCCGGAAACCCAGGTATATGCCCTGACTGGGAATCGAACCGGCGACCCTTTGTTACGCAGGCCAGCACAAATCCACTGAGCCACACCAGCCAGGGCTGTTTTCACCTTCATTGAGTCCTGACCCATCATGTCAATAATGTTAGACACCCTGCTGGTTTGGAAGGTTATTGGCACATGGGGAGAGGCAGGCCCTAGACAATGAGAGACTTGAGAGGCAGAGAGAGGGAAAGACACCACTCAGTCCCCGAGGCTTCTGACCCCCCTTGTCGAGGTGCAAGACATGTGAGCGAAGTCACGTTCGATCCCCCAGCCCCAGTGAAGCCAACACAGCATGACATGTGCCCGCACCGAGACTCACCAAGTTGCAGACTCATGTGCAAGTGAAATGGTGGCAGTGGTTTGCAGCCACCGAGGTTTGGGGTGGGTTGTCACGCAGCCACGGATAACTGAGGCAGGGTTTCACAGCAGCTCCGATACAGCTGAAGGGAGCTACCGATCTGGAGGGTGGGTCCCAAGGAAAAATGTGCAGGCTGACGCCCAGACACAGAAGCAGAAAGCAGGACCAGAAAGGAACCCAGTATGAACACATCAGCTTTGTTAGTTCATGTTTGTAAGGTGTCTTCTGTCCATGACATATGCTGAGAACTCTACTACGGAGTCTCAGATGATGGCTAAAGCTGATGGAAGCTACCAAGCCATGGATGAAAAAAGTATTTTTGAATACCAATCATGATAAAAAAACAACAACAACAACAACAAAGAAAAGCCAGCCCTGGCTGGGGGCTCAGTTGGTTAGAATGTCATCCTACTAAGGTTGGGGGTTTGATCCCCAGTCAGGGCACATACAAGAATCAACCCATGAATGCATGCATAAGTGGAACAGCAAATCAATGTTTCTCTTCCCCTTTCTCTCTCTCTCTCTAAAAAATCAATTAAAAGAAAGCACAGGCAACAACAACAACAAAAAAATAGGTAAGTTGGAGTGCATTGAAATGAAAAACTTAAAAAAAAAAGGAAAGCACATTATAGTAAAAAGGGCGAGGCTCCCTAAGACAAGACAAAGGCAGAAACACACTCTTGTAGAAGGTGCAGCACAAGGACTGACAGCTGATACAACGACAGGAAGAGAATGATCGGCCACCCGAAATTCCAAACCAAGAGAACTGTCTTTGAAATGGAAGAGAAACACGAAGACAATTTTGAGATTAAACATAAGCCTGTATGTGGAGTTCACCTACTATAGCCTGCACTAAATGAGATGCTGCAGACGCACGATCCCAGAAGGAAGCAGGGAGCTGCAGGAAGAAATGAAGAACAATGGGGGGAAAATAAATGAGTAAACTGAAAAAACATTGGCTGTTTATTTATTTTTATTACTGTTATTTTTGTCCTCACCCGAAGACATGCTTATTGATTTTAGAGAGAGAGGAAGGGAGGGAGAAAGAGAGGGACAGAAACATGGATTGGTTGCCTTCCCTTTCATAGGTGCCCTGACTGAGACCAAATCCACAAGCCAGGCATGTGCCCCAACCGAGAATCGAACCTGTGACTTTCTAGTTTGCGGGACGACGCACAATCCACTGAGCCACACCAGCCAGGGCGAAAACATCGACTGTTTAAAATTAAGTAATGATAACTTACTTGGGTTATATAACAGAGAACTAAAAATTCACAAAAAGTGAGATCGACATATATGGAATAAGAAGGTCTCAGGTCCTAAGATAATAAAGTGACAAAGGGACTGATGTTACATTTTAATAAGTTAAAGATACATGTGGTCTCTAAAATAACGAAATAATAAAAGAATGCTCAAGTAATGGGGATGACAGAATGGTAACAGAGTACATCACCCAAAATCAGACAAAATAGAGGTTGAGGCACGCAGCATTATTTACAGATCAGTGGCTCTCATCCCGGAGCGCGTTTGCCCCCCCAGTGGGCACTGGGCAATATCTGGAGGTATTTTTGATGGTCATGGCTGGTGTGTGGGGGGATGGTGCTGCCCCTAGTGGGCAGAGAACAAGGACACGGGTGAACATTGCACAGAGCCTGGGGCAGCGCCCCCACGCACCCAGCAAAGAGTGGTCCCTCCCAGCAGGTCAGCAGTGCTGCAGTGGAGAATTTCTGCTGTGAAGACGCAGGACATAAAAATGTAAGAGTCCATTCACCAAAAAGAAACCAAATGCTTCATCTCTAGACCCTAGTAACATAGCCTCGAAAATGTATACGGCAAAGAAATTGACAGAACTGAAAGAGAAGACACAAATTCACAATTATGGTGGGACATTTCAACGTAGTTCTCTTCGGGACTGATAGGACAAGTAGACAAAGGCAGTACGGATATAGAGGATTTGAATAACACAGGTGATAAACATAATTTTATTGATGTCTTTAGAACACAGCACCAAATTTCTATACATACATCACATGATTTTCGAATACACGTGGAATGTTTACCCAGACTGACCACTTGCTGGCTGTAGAGTTAGTCCCAACGGCTTCCCACATTCTCTGACCACACGGGAATTAGGCTCTGAAACCAACAAAAAAAAGAAAACTAGGACATTCCCAAATATTTGGGAATATTTTTATGGCCCAATTTTAAATAACCCAGGAGGCAAGGGAGAAAACACAATGGAAGTCAAGTTATATTATATTTTGAATGGAATAATATCGGAAACACAACGGATCTGAACTTGCAAGGTGAAGCTAACGCTCTTTAATGAGCCTGAAGTATGCCTACTGGGGGAGAAGGACGGAAAGCAAAGATCTATGCAGCCCGCCTCAAGGACTTGGAAAAAGAGCAGAAAGCTACATCCAGAAAAGGAGAAGGAAGGAAATGGCAAAGAGGAGAAATTAATAAACTACAGAAATACGCCACAGAGAGGATCGACAACGCCAAATCCTCGTTTTCTAAAAGGACTCGTGAAATGGAGATGCCTCTGTCAAGGCTGTACAAACAGAAAAGCACAGATCACAAGTGTGGGGCGTGAAGAGGGGCATCTGAAGGGGGCATTTCACGCTCTGCAGACACTGACAGTAACAGAAACAGTGTGTACAACGCTAGGCCATTGTGTCTGAGAATGTAGAAGAAACTGACGAGGTGGTGGGAAAACGCATCTTCCCAAAAGTGACGTAAGGAAATGGGACCGGTCCTACATCTACTAAAGAAGGAAGCGTCATCTGTACTGGAAATCTTCCCCTAAAGAAAATTTCAGGCCCAGATGCCTCACTGGCGTATCGGGCTGGATGTTTTAGGGAGAAATCGTGCCGAGCTCACACCGGCTCTTTCAGAGAACAGGACAAGAGAAGCACAATCTTCACACCAAAACCTGGCCAGTGCGACACAAGAAAGGAAAACACATACCAATCTCTCTATAATAGAGATTTTAAAAAATCAACCAAAACGTCACTATAGCAAATCTTGGGGTACCCGAAAAGAATAACATAGCACAAGAAATTTGAACCTAATCCAGAGTGCGTGTTGATTAATGTGTGCAAATCAATCAATGTCATTCACAACATCAATATATTAGAGGGGAAAAATCACATGATCCTTTCAAAAATACAGAAAAACTGATAAAATCCCATATACATAAAAAAACCCCAGTAAACTTGGAATAGAGAGATATTTTCTTAATAGAATAAATGGTATCTACAAAAAAATCCACCAACTACATAGTGGTGAAACACTGAAATTTTTTGTAGGGTTATGAAGAAGGATATGCACGAACTGTTACTTCCTCTGTTCAAGGTTGTATTACATTGTTACATTGTATTACATTGTTAGCCTATGAAATAAAGTAAGAAAAAAAATGTACAAGAATTGGGAACGAGTTTGTCAGGTGTGTCCCCGTTTGTTAGCTTCCCTAACTCGTTCAAGGCTCTAAGAATCCCCCAGTCCAGGTGGCTTCACGGTGCTTCAACCTAGCGCCTGCCCAACTTTTGTGGCTCTGAAATGTTTTCGTCCTACTCTTCTGGCGGACCCAGTCACAGTCCAGACCAGAGGTGTCCTGACCCTGGCCCTGCATCTCAATGGAAATCGCTGCTCGGGACGCCAGAACCAAAGGTGACTCTGTCAAAACACCGTGACGGTTTGGGGGTGGCCTGGTGGCCAGCAAGATGGTCAGTGGGGGCTGGGAGCCTGAAGGTCTGAGCAGGAGACGACTTAGGGAAAGGTAGAGATGATTCTTCCTCTGATGGCTGAATACAATGCATTTTTGCATAACAAAATATTTTTTCCAGGTAAGGCTGATTTTTTGTATTCCAATTCATCATTCTGGCATGAATTAACAAGGCGCCGGCCAACAGCAGCACAGGGTGGCTGGAGAGCATTCTGTAATACTAAACAATTAAAACTAATCTTATTGTGTATATGTGTGCATTTGTCTAGATGTAGCAATTCTTTCCCTTGGGGGGAAAAATGGACATTTTATGTTTGAATGGAAAACACCCTTTTCATGACAATGTTTTATAAAGTTTAAAGTTAAAATGAAAGCCTTCGGTTTTATATAAATAATGTATTATATAAAGTCAAAAATTGTCAAGGGCTACTTTTCCTAAGAAGATACACGCATGGCCAGTAAGCTCTATGAAAAGGTGCTCAATATCCCCAATTATCAGGGAAAGGCAAGTAAAAATCGCAATGCGATATCATACCTCCAGGGAGTGGGCTTAAGAACACTCCAGAAACATGTTCTTTTTTTCAGCGGGCCTTGGGTGGCAGGGGAATTTCCAAACACATTTCTTAGGTCTGACATAAGAAAAATGCACAACATCCTCTGCAATAGCCAAGACCTTCCAGCAGAGGGCACCATTCACCAACAATCCGACACGCGAATCCACAAACTTGTTGAAGAATCCTTGATCTCAGAAAAGAGACCAGCGCTTCCTCAAAAAGTCAAACACAGTTCCCGGACCACCCAGCGCTTGCACTCCTAGGTGTGTATCCTAGTGAAGTGAAAACATTTATCCACACAGCAACTTGTACACGGATCTTCATAGCAGCATTACTCTTAACAGCCTAAAAGTGGAAACCAACGGATGAGTGGAAACCCAACATAAAATGGGTGTTGTGCGTCCAGACAATGGACTGTTATTTAGCCACAAGAAATAATGTACGTCACAGTGTGGATGAGCTTGAAAACAGCATGTTGGCAAAGGAAGCCAGGTGCGAAAGGCCACACATGTACAATTCTACGTGCGTGACAGCAAGCAAACCCCCAGAGGCAGGAGTCCATGCGTGGCTTCGAGGGCAGAGCCGGGAGTGACTGCCTCATGGGCACAGGGTTTCATGGGGTGGGGGGAGATGAAAATGCTCCGGAACTAGATAGAGGTCACACAGCCTTGTGAATGTACGGAATTATTCACCGGCTTATACTCTTTAAAATGGTTAAAGTGGTAAACGTTGTTATGTGAATTTTATTTCAATAAAGAAAAGGAAAAAAAAGACCCTACAAATCTTCCTAGAGGTGGATTTTAAGTAATCAGGCAAAATCCAGGCGCCAGGGTGGGAGGTAAATAGTGTTTGAGAGCTTCATCGGAGAAGTAGATATCAGATCCCCGTGTGTGAGGGCACAAAAGCTAGTCTTCCTGTGCCAGTTGCAGGTCTGACGCTTTGAAAGCTCACTCTCAGGATCTGGGAGGTTCCTGCTTTTCTTCTGTTCAAAGGCTGAAAGTCCCTGCTGAGAACAGTTTTCTTAAAGTGCAGGGTGGAGGCTCAGGTTAACCTGAATGGAACCGGGAGGGTGACCCCTCCAGGCCGAAGGTTTAGGGATGCATTAGCCATGGGCACATAAGTTCTATTTTGTAGCCACACTGCCTGGGAGGGGAGCTGAGCACCTGGGGAACCTTGAGGGGGAGAGGTCATGACCCCATGCCCTCAGGCCGATGGGCCTAGCAGGAAGAAACACTAGCAAGTTGAAGTTAGAGACCCCTCTTCTGGAAATTTCAGCAGGAATAATTTATTTTTATGTTTCGGTTGGTTTCCTGTTGGCCTCCCTGGAGGGTCTCTCAGTTCCACCAGAGCAGGGACCGACCGTGTGTACTGAACTCACCACAGCCTATTCAGCCGAGAGTGAGCTATTCAGCTCGGTGCATAGTAGGTGTGTTTTCAATACGCGTCTGTGGACTGACAGCCGAGGCCACCAGGAAAGCCCCTAGATGAGGGGTGAGTGTTCCGGCGGAACTGCCCAGGGAGGCACGGGGGTGGGGTCAGATGACTCTGTGAGCAGGGGTCCCTCCGCTCACCTCCCAGAGGGAAGGAGAGGACGGTCACCGGGAGTGTCTGGAAGAGACACCTGAGTTGCGTCTCAAAGAAGGGCCAAGGGTTCCTGCGTCAGAGGCCGGAAGGGCAGACCCTACAGAGAGAGCAACCTGGGGGGGCACGGGGGCTGAGCAGCCCGGGGACTGCGGGGCGCTCGCGGCGGGTCGGCCCGCAGAGGCCGCCTGGTTGCGGGCACTCTCCCCCCAGGACAGCGGGGAGCACCTGCAGGCAGGGGCCACCTGCAGGCACACCTGGGAGGTGCTGCGGGCTTGGGTCCAAACGACCACAGTAAACATCACAATTCAGCTGGTTGCACGAATTTTTCGGTTTCCCAGCGCATGTCACGACTGCGTGTATGTCATTCTGTAATCTATTAAGTGTGCAATAATCACGACTAAAAAACAACGTACCTACCTTAATTAAAAAATACTTTATTGCTAAGAAAATGCTAGCTATCCGCTGAGTCTTCGGTGAGTCGTCGTCTTTTTGCTGAGAGGCTCCTGCCCCCGTGCGGATGGAGACGCGGACTCTGGGAAGCACCGTGAAGCCAGGGCGGGACTCCGCCCCTTCAGGCTGTCCCTCGGAGGGTGGACGTGAGGCAGCGACGGGAGGCGGCGGCTGCTGAAACAACCTCAGAGGAGGAAGGAAGGGGCGTAGAGGACTGCTCATCGCACTGACGTTGACGATGAGTGTGAAAAAGAGGGGGAAGGGTCCGGAGCGGCATTCAGGTGGGTCACGTGACTGAGCGCCCCTGCTGGGAGGGAGCTGGGAGGACAAGTCTAAAATAGGGACAACTGTCACAGTCACGGGGATGGAAGAGACAGCCTAGAGAGAGTGAGGCACCAGGGACACCAAAGAACCCCATGTTGTTTGGATACGGCCATCCGGGTGTCCCAGGGAACCGTGGGGAGAGTGGGGCCGTCAGCAGGGCAAAGGAAGCAGCAGGAGTGCAGTGATTTGGGGACAACGGGCAAAACCTGCTACTCTAAGCACCTCGGCTGTACGAGGAGGAAGAAAGAAGAGTCGCTTACGAGGGATCAGGGGCCCAGAAAGCCATTTTTTTAATTGTTTTAATCATTAAGATGAGAAAGACCCATAAGCAGTGGAACCAGCAGAAAGGACGCGTTTGACAGTGAATGGCAGAGGGAGGAGGGAGGCGAAGACCCTCCAGGCCGCTGGAGGGGTGAGGTGGACCGCCGGCCTTCAGAGAGAACAGGAGTACTTTGGAGTCCAGCGAAGACATAGGTTTGAGTCCGCCCTGAAGCGGACACAGGGGCTTTAGAAAGGTAAGGTTCAGCCACGGACTCTGCTCCAGATCGCTCACAGGCCACACTTCCCGTGGGCTCTCGCTGCCGAGGACCGAGGGGCCGAGAGCCGGTGCCCAGGGACCCCTCCCGGAGAGCAGGGCTGCTCTGGGGGCTGCCCGGGGCCGAGGACTCCCCAGCGGCCTGGGATAATGTCACCCATCCATCTGCCCCTCCTTCCTCCTTTGGCGTGGGGTCAGACCCACAGGGCGTCCACCCATTCCCCCAGCTCCCCCCCTTTCCTCTCCATCAACTGTTGGCTCCTTCCGTCTCATGGGCGTCTGCTTCTTGGAACACCAAGACTCACACAGCCACCCACGGGCACCAGGGGACAGAACGAGAAAGGCCGAGCTGGGGACACTTGGGGCCCCTCCTTGGGAGGCGTTGAGGCTAAGGAGACCGTGATGGGTCTCAGAGTGATAGAAAAATGGGTGCAGGGTGTGCAGGGGGACCCTGCTCACCTTCTCACGGTGACTGCCCACCTGGCATGTGATAGGTCCAGGCAGACGTGACCACATGGAGACGGGTGTGAATACAGTGGGGGTGGGGGTGGGCCATGGGGCAGAGGCTGAAGGGGTCCCCCCCACAATTCCCTGAGAGCAGGAAGTGAGGTCCGCTCCTGGGGGGATCTTGCACAGAGGGGTGGAGGAGCTACTGTGGGCGAGAGAGAGAAAGCTGCCCAAGGCTGTAATGGAGGACGAGTGGGGGAAGAGGGTGGAGAAGGAGCGGGGGCGGGAAGATGGCTGAGGACCTTGCAGGCCATCGGAGGCTCTCTGGATCTTGCACCGGGAAGGAACTGCAGAGAAATCACTCAGAGGGGACCTGGGTGGTCAGACGGGATCAGGCCTTTATCGATAGATTGGAAGGGTACAAAAAAAAGGGGCGGGGAGAAGTAAAAAGAGGTAAAAGATATTATCAAAACTTCCTTTTAAAACTTGTATATTTCAGAGCAAAAAAAGGGGCCTTGCCCTGTGAACACTGGTTACCAGGCGTACCTGTGAAAGCACAGTCTTTTGGAAAGTCACTTAATTTTGACAACAAATCGATCCTCAGGCCTCCTGCCAGCGAAGCCGCCGCTTCATTTCCGGGGGCCTCGCAGACTGAGTGTAGCGGTCCCCGTCTTGCTGTGACAGCAGCAACTGATCCCAGTGTCAGCCTCCCGTCCTCCCCTGGGTTTTCACCTCTGCACGATCCACTCTGTGTGTGTGTGTGTGTGTGCGTGCGTGCGTGACCACAAGCATTCGTACAACCAGCAGCCCACGTGACAAAACCCGGTGTTACTACAGAATGTGGGCCTTCACAAACAAGACGTATGCCATACACTTTTATTAAATCATAGAAAACTCATACAAATTTTTTCGCTTTGGGGAAACTGGGATATCGGACAGCTGGGTAACACCAGAGGTGAACAGTACACCCCACTGGAAGCAGAGACGAGTTTTCAGTTGTCACATTTTTTTTTTTAAGGTGAAATAATCAGTACCAGGTTCTTGGCTTCCCTCACCTTTCAGCCATAGGAATCTCTCTCTTACGGCCCCCGAGTCTCTTTAAGGATGCTTTTCATTACCGAAACCAACCGTAACTTTCAAAGATGGTTCACTTGACGTCTTAATATGAAATCGATTTCTTCCTCCCGAGCACGGAGCTCTGTGAGTGCCAGATTTCAGGGGACGGCCGCGCCCCCACGGGACGGGGCAGGCTTCCCCCCCACAACCGCAAACGTGCGCAGGGATGTGGAACATATTTCAGAATAAGTTAAATATGAAGACAGAGCACGGCAAGAACCTCCTAGTTTTCTTTCCACCGAGTGAACCCGGCGGTTCACCCCCATCTCACACGGTTATAAAGGGTGAAGACCGAGGGACCCAGCGGTACTGACAGTGGACAGCAGCCCTTAGCACCACGCCATCGTCGCCATGCGTGGGCCGGATACACAGGGACGGTCCCCTCCAGAGTCATGTCCGCGTTTATCCCCCACCCCGGGACCCGAGGCGGACGGCCCTGAACTTCCCCAGAGGCTACACGGGCAGCAGCTCCACAGGTCAGGCTGTCACTCGTGCTGCTTTCGAACCAGGCCCAGAAGGTCACTCGGTGACCTGTCTGCAGTCACCCCAAATACTCACACACTATAAACACAAATTAAATAGTATCAGCGTTATTTTAAATTAAATGCAAAACCACTCTTCGTAAGTGCACGGTCTTCCCCGCCGGCTTCCGGAATGCGTGGGGAAGCTCGCGTTTCTGCGGGGCCGGAAGCCGACCTGCTTCCTCTGAGGGCCCCCTGGTGACCTTGTGAGACCTCCCTTGTGGCGGGGAGAGCAACTTTCCACCCCAGACGGGGACGGTCCCCAACAGCCTCGCTCCCAAACTGAAGTCTGCATTTCAGAGTCATTAAAGCAGGGACAGAACAACGGGTTCTTCGGGGCTGGCTCCTGCGGCTTCCCCCCCAGGACACTCCGCTGACCCTTACTCCTGCAAGCCTCACGCCAAGCAGAACGGCCCCCGGGGCCCGGGGCCCTGGATGGATCAGCAGGCCTGGCCACGGCCCAGAGGACGTGCTGCGTTTCTGCAAGTTCTCATCAGGCCACTGAAAAACACCTTCGGGTTAAGAAACACGACGGGAGAGGCCGCCCCCCGGTCAGCGCCCCGCAGGGCTTGTCTTTTGCCCGTCCTGCGGTGGGAGACCAGAGCGTCCACTCAAACACCTCTGGCTTGGCTCGTCCTACAGGGCATCACACAAAGCGAGCAACGGTGACCCGTGAAACCCGACGCGGGCTTCTCCGGCCCGGTCACTGCAGGGCACTGGGAGAGGACGCCAGGCTCCTGTGCAGGTTGGGGTTCTGGCTGTGCCGGTTCCGGCTGCGCACGGACGAGAACATGGTGTTGCAGCCGGGGACCTTGCACTTGTGCAGCTGGCGGAGGTGCACGGTCTTGTAGTGGGCCCTGAAGGTCCCTCTGTTGCTGTACGTCTTTTGGCAGAGGTGACAGGTGATGGGCAAGCCCGAGGGCAGGCCGGCCAGGCTCTGGTCGGCCTTGTCCATCAGGACGCAGATGGGGTACTCGTCGTCCCCGGGGACAAGGCCCGGGCCGTCGCAGGTCCCGTCGCTGTCCTCCATGAGCACCGTGCCTTCCTCGCTGGCCCCGTCGGAGTCCCAGGAGGAGTGGCTGCTGCTCTCTGACCTCATGCTCGAGGTCGTGCTCAAGTCCAGGACGGTGCCCTCGCTGGGCGGCCCCGAGCCGCAGCTCTCCAAGCCGGCGCTGTGCGCTTGCGCCATCGGGTAAACCAGGCCGCCCATCCGGCTGGTCCCCTTGAAGATGACGGACGTCTGGGAGGCCTGCGGCGCGAACCCCACGTCCGGGTAGGCGTCCTTCGCCGCGTCTTTGAGGAGGTACGCGGCCCGGAAGTGCTCCTCGCCGCTCTCCACGGGTTCTTGCGCCAGGACTTTCTGGTGGAGGTTCAGGTTGGAGCTGTGTCTACGAGAGTAAAACGAATGTTAGCCACGGGGCGGGCTGTTGTTGCAAACACAGAGTCGTCATTCCGAGCAGAGACGCGAGGCCGACCCCAGACAAAATGCAAAATGCGAGGCGGGCGCCACACACTGGGAGGGGCCGCGGGGCGCGCTGCGTGCTTCCCGGCACCACCCCCTGCTGTTCTCCCCAGGAGTGAGCTTTCCCGGGGGAGTCGGGGGTCTGCACACCGGGAGGGCGTCCTTCTCTGCTGCCGCCTCCATCTGACGGGCACGTAACTTCCTGGGCCTCGTCTAATGAGAACGGCTAGATGATTTCAACGAGGCCAACGGCACTGGGACCCCGGAACCGAGGGGCTCCCGGGACTTACCTGCTCACCAACGGTAAGGCACTAAGCAGAGGGCTTCACTTCAATGAAACCAGGAGATACTACCTTCTAGAGCGGCACTGTCCAATCGGCAGCCACTCCTGTGTGGCTACGGAGCGCCCGAGATGTGGCCTGTGGCTGTGTCGTGTATTGCAAGGATAATATTTTGGATAGACTGAAAGAAAGTGTTATTAAAACTTACTTCGCCTGTCTCTTTTTACTTTGTCTAGGGAGGCTACCAGGAAATTTAAAATGTCCTAGGTGGCTTGCATCAGGAGCTGGGGCATTTGCACGCGTATCGCCCCAGAGGGTCTATGGGTATGAGCATCAGACTGGCTGGAAAGAGCAGTGAGTGTGGGTGAGGGAGAGAGAGGGAGAGGGAGAGGGCGCACACCCCGAGTTCAGTCCCTATTCTCGACGTTTCCCTGGGTTCCAGACAGGGGTTCTGCACGGGCAGCGCCGGGAGCACACCGCCAATCACCGGCCTCCCACCCGGTGATTATCCCACAGGGCAGGGATGAGCACCCATAATGACACACGCCTTAGACTCGCACGATATCATTTGCAGGTAACTTGTCAATCCGAGTGGGCCTTGCTGCGCGGTCCCCTGCTGCCCTGAGTAGCAAACACAGCCCCTACCCAGGGCCACCGTCTTCGAGTGGACAAGAGAATGACTCTCAACAGCTCGGAATGCATGCCCAGGTCAGACGGGGGGAAAACAGCCTCCCCCAAATGAATAGGGGTTGACTTTTCTCTTCTAAATCGCCAGGGACCTAGGAGGAGAGGTGGAGGGGTGGGGGCGGGGCGGGCGGGAGAAGTGTAATCCCATTTCAAAGCTCCTATTCGACTTCTCTCCCCTCACGCATTCTTTTTTCTGGACGTCATCAGAATCGCGCTCCCAGATCACCCACTTCGCAGCAGCTCCTCTTAACTGCGGCTCTGACCTGTGATTATGTCAGCGTTCTGGGTTGAGGGGGCAGGAATGTGTCAGCAGAAAACCAGACACGAGGTTGACACACAGGTTCCAGGACATACGAGTGATTTAAAAAAAAAAAAGAAAAAAAGACACACACACTCCCGGGAACCGTGTGCAGAAAGGTCCCAGCGGCAACAAAGCAAAGCCCTGGGCTCCACTCTCAGCTCCCGAGTGTCCCGTCCAAACCAAGAGCTGCAGTGACTGTTTTGAAAACACCTTCTGCCCTGGCTGGTGTGGCTCAGTGGATTGAGAAAGGGCCTGTGAACCAAAGGGTCGCGGTTCGATTCCCAGTCAGGGCACATGCCTGGGTTGCAGCCCAGTTCCCAGCAGGGGGTGCATGAGAGGCAACCACACATTGATGTTTCTCTCCCTCTCTCCTTCCCTTCCCCTTTAAAGATAAATAAAATCTTAAAAAAATAAATAAAAACACCTTCCCTCTTCCTCTAATGTGAGAATGAGCTCACGATCCCCTTATGCCACACCCTCGGGGCCTGACGTGTCTCTGAATTCAGAATTTCTCAGACGTTAGGAAAAGCAGGATGATGCATCTACCGTAATGCCTTGTTAAAGCTTCCACGATAAATCCATGCATATTTCTGCCTCGAACAGATACAAAAAAAATCCACACGGACAGTGGTTTTTAAAATGATGACAGCCTCACATCATTTCGGGTCACGTCCTGTGGCCGAATGAGTTTGGATTTTGGAACTGAACACCCAGGAGGGGGAAGCTGTATACGGGGCATGGCTTCTCAAAGCGTGTGCCTGGCCCAGCAACATTGTAGCACTGGGGGCACTTAGAAATGCAAGCTCTCGGCCCCAAGCAGCCCTCCCGAAGCAGTGAGGGCAAGCAGGGCTCGGAAGCGCGATCCCACAGCCCTTTGGGTGAGGAAGAGCCGCCCCCTTCAGACGCACGGTCGCCTTACCTGTCCCTGCTCCTGCGGGAAGGGAAGGTGGCCGCACAGCCCTCCACCGTGCACACGTGTGTCTCCTTGGCATGCATGTTCTTGTGGTGCATCTTCACGCCGCAGGCGTTCTTGAAGGTCTTCTGACAGATGTCACACTGGTGGCGACTTTCTTCCTTCTGCCTCGCCGATGCCTGCGGACCCGGGTGCTCCAGGTCCTTAGCGTCTTCGAAGCAAGGAAAGGCCGCTCCCCGGGTGGACAAGGCGCTGAAGAGCCCACCGGCCAGCAGGCGCTGCTGCAGGCTGACGTAGTCTGGGAAAGGGACACAGGGCTCCAGCCCAGGGGGGAGGTGGAGGTCCCGGCCACCGTCCTCCACCTCCCTGGGCACCGTGGGCAGCTCCGGGTCCTGCTCCGTCTCCCTCTCCGAGTCCTGCGTGGCCCGCTCAGGGGTTCTGCTGATGGCTGCCCTGGGCTCAATCACCGATGGGAGGTGGCAGGCCCTCTGCCCTTCAGGGAGAGGCTTCCCTGAGTGTCCCGACGGTGCATGCCGCCCCTCCAGCGCCCTGTCCGACCGGGGACTGTAGGCCTCCGGCTCATCCTCGCTGACCACCTGCAGGGGCACGTCTTCGTCCGAGCTGAGTGCGTGCCTCTTCTCACTAGCTATGTCCACAGTCTCCTTCTCTATCTTGATAGGCATGCTGGACTTCCGGGACTTCTTCTTGGGAAGGGCATCGAATGGCATTTCGCCGGAAGCCAGCTGCTCGGAGATCGAGGAAGACAGCAGGGGGAGAGAAGGCAGCAGCCCGGGCGTGTTGGCCAGCTCCGCTGGAGTGGCCGGACTGCGGTAGAAGGGAAGGACCGGCTGGACCGTCTTCAGGTTGGGAAAGAGGACGCCGTTCTGCCCGACGCCCGGGAAGGCCGCTTGGCCCCTGGCGTCCTCGCCTGAGCCAGGGCAGCCGGGGCGCGGCCTGCCGCCGGGAGACGTCGCCGTGAACCCGGAGCGCTTGCAGTTCTCGGAGGTGGCCAGGCTCAGGCTGTTCCTCAGGTCCTTGTCCCGGTTGTTTCTGTTCATGGGCATGTGCAGCCGGGGGTTGGGGTTGGCGCTGTGGCGGTTCCGGCTGCGCAGGGAGCTGAACACCATGTTGCACCCCTCGATGGTGCACTTGTGCTTGATCTTCAGGTGCACGGCGTTGTAGTGGATCTTGAGGGTGCCCTTGTCGTAGAAGGTCTTCTCGCAGGCCGTGCAGAACACCCGGCCCTTCTTGGCGCCGAGGCTGTTCCTTTCTGGCTTCGCTTTGGCCTCGGGGGACAGCTGCGGCCTTTCCAGCTTGGTGACCACGTTGTAGGAGCTGGAGTCGCTCAGATGGGCGTTGTCCTCCTTGCTGGTGACAGCCTCGGGACAGCTCAGACATGGCTCTTTCTCCACCTGAAACGGCGCGGAGCTGGCCGTCAGGAAGCCGCCGTCCGGGAAGGCTCCGTGGACTTCCGGCCTGGGGTCCCGACTGGGGTCCTGACCCTGCTCCAGCACGAACGGCTCGGGCAGCGAGCCCAGCAGGGCGGGCGGCACCGGGTTGAAGAACTGGAAAGGCAGCATGAAAGTCATGTTGTTGATGAGGCTCTCGAAGGGGTGCACGCCTCCGGGGCTGCCCTTGTCCCCGGCGGAGGCGGCGGCAGGGAGGCCGGCGCTCCTGTGGCCGCAGCTCTCCAGGAAAGCCCTGATGTCCACGTTGCCGGCGGGGGGCGGGATGAGCACAGCCGGCTCCTCCTTCTCCTGCACCGCCATGAGCTCCACGATGGACTTGGTCTCCCCGAAACGCAGGAACTGCTGCAGGGTGGCCACCTCCTCCTCGCCGGTCATGATGCTCCAGTGGTCCAGCACCTTCCCCGACGCGTCCTAAACCCGAACCGGGACGTAAGCGCACGATTAATTCCCCGCTCTTCACCCTCTTCTCTAAGAGAGGGCCCCGTGGTCAGGGCGCCCCCTACTGGCGCCACAGGGCACCTCTGCGCACGTTCGAAAAAGACCCCCCCTCTGGATGAGCACGGGCCGTTCAGCTCAGCCCCCACCCACGCCACCCTCCGATGCCAGAAACTTCGTGCAGAAAATAGACCACACGAAGGTAAGCGGTGGTCCAGAAGGGAGACGTGAAATGTATGTTACTCACGCCTCGGGGAAATTTGGTGAGCGTGTCCATCGTATTTCAAACCAACTGGTCATCCCGCATGAGCACGATAATCTCTCCCCCAGAAATGAAAATACGCATCTTCTGAAAATAGTCACTTCTTTACCTACCGACTCTAGATGGAGCAATCAGACCTAGGCTCAGCCCGAGTATTTATTCACTGCGTTTGAATGATCTGCCCAAGCAACTACCATCGGCAAACAAATGAGCCTGTATTGATCCACCGCCCGGGCTCACAGAGCGGAGCTGTAATTACACGGGCGTGTTGGAGATCTTTCAAACTCTAGCAAGGCCTAACTTTTCCCAAAACTACAATAAATATTTTATCACAGAACATGTATTTGATGGCCCACTGAGATTTTTCACAGTGCACGTAAGAGTTCTGAAGATGAGGAAGAATGTAACATCATAAATTTTTCATGCGCTCGAGGTTCAAGGTAATTGATTCCATATTTTTAATCCCAGCGCTAGAAAGCAAGATTATTAGGATCATTAAATATTGATCTGTGTCATAATGTAAGATCGTAATGCTGCTCCTCGTGAAAGGTTGTTTGTAGCCCGCTGGGGGGTCCCGCTCTCGAGGTGACCAGACCTGTTTCCAGAGGAAGAACATGGCCTTTAGACCCAGAAAGACGCGGTTTCAAATTCCGGTCTGCCACAGGGGCGTTGGGTGACTGCAGCAAGATTTAGAAGCACTCTGATTCTTCAACTGGAAAATGGAGATGATCTACCTACTTCATAAGATTTCTTATGGGTCTAGGGCCATACATGGTGATTAGCGTGCATTTCCATGATACGGCCCATCGGTGAGAAGCCGGCGTGCACGTTAATCTTGGAAATACATTCACATCCCCATTTCACTGAAGTTTTTAACTAGGTCGGCTGACATTGTCTAGGGCAGTGGCAAGAAAAAAGTGCTTCAGCTGGTTCGTATGTCAGAGACACGATGTCACTCATATCAGGAAACAAGTTCTTTGCCCGTGAAAACACCTCGATGGCCGAGCTCGTGACAGGAAGACAGGTGCAACCATGCTGCCAAGTAAAGAGGGGAGAGAAGGCACGGAGAGATGTACCTGCCATCTCTCCTGCACGGACAGGTGAAGGCAAAGCACGTGGAGGGCACAAGAGAAGTGGAGGGAGAGAGAAACACAAGAGCCCGAACTCAGAAATACAGCGAGGCAACGGATTCTAGGAAGGAAATCAGCAGAGGGGCGGCAGACAGCTTTACAGAACAGAAGCTGCAATTGTTCGCTTGTGGCTGTGCAAGAAACGCTCCCTTTCTCACCCTCAAAACCTCAGTAAACTCGGGCAGAGACGGCGTCCGTGTCTCTGGGCATAGTTTGCAGATAATCAAAGAGATGGAGGCAGCCCCCAGGTGGGGCGAACGGTGTGCCAGGGAAGAGCTGCTCAGTGAAACCCAAGTCGGAGAATTAGGTGATGCTCCCACATCCTGACCTTCACAGAAATTTGGAAGAAAGCCCTGGAGTCCTCCCCGAACACGAGGGTGGGGCTTCAGCCGTTAGAGAAAGTATTACAGGGCAGGGAGACCGCAGGTCACGTCAGTTACACGCACAGGACTGTGCGAAGACACTCGAGGAGAAGGGTGGCCGCGGGGGCCCCTACCTGCAGCACGTAGCCGCGGATGTAATCCTGAAGGGTCCAGTCCAGGGCGTGCAGGATCTGGAGGACCTCGTCCTGCTTCAGCACGCTGAAGAGCCGGTCCAGGAGGATTTTCAGGCGAACGGGGATGGCCTGGGTCCCGTAGAGCATGAGGCTGCTGATATCAAACACCACGCTGGACTGGACGATCTCCACCTGGCTCGTTGGGTACATAGCGGGGATCCTCAGCTTACTTAGAGCTGAAAAACCAAGCGGAAGAAATAACGTCTTTTGAAGACTCCGCTTGCAAGAGAAACACCGCACAAGAAGTCGGCCAGCGCTAACTCTCAGCGGTCTGTTCCGACAGATAAAACACAGCTACGAGAATGACTGATTATCCTAGCAGCTGTCACAGGAACTTATAAAGTGGATTGGCCCAAGACTTTGGTTCTTTGCCCTTTCCTGTGGCGTCCCTGAGGCGTAAAGTGGCCACAAGCAGGGGAAGTACAGAAAACACGGGGGTAGAAACAAAGGTGGCAGGTTCCTAATCAAGAAGGTGGGAAATCAGGAAGCCCCCGGTGAAGACCCCGGACTCGGGAGCCCAGCGGGCCCGGGGTCAGCCTGGTCTGGCACCCCGAAGGGGTCAGGCGTGGCAAACCAGACCACCGCAATCTATGCCGTCCGATGCAGCAGACATTAGCCACATAGGGCTCCTTCGACTTAGATTTAAGTTCATTGACGTTTAAGAAAATTAGAAATTCAATTCTGTACTCAGACGAGTCACACTTCCAGCACTCGGGGGCCGCATGGGGCCAGCGCAGGGTCAGGTTCAGCAGATAAAAAGCACAGGATGCCCCGCTAAACCGGAATATGAGCCTCAGACACTAACGACGATGTGAGAGACACTCAGGCTAAAGCGGTATTAATTGCTTACGTGAAATTCAAACTGAACTGGGCGCTCCGCATCGTGTCTGGGCCGGAGCTACTGCCCTAGACCGCACGGGACATTCCGTCACCACGGAGTCATGGCCCTGTGCGCCGTGAGCTCGGGGCTAACAAAACACTCACCGTAAGGAGTTGTTAAGATTCAACGCGATAACACGTCTATACAGCTGGTAGCCGGTTACCTGGCATGCAGCAGCAACTTACAAGGGTTAGCTGTCACTCTCGGGCATGGCATCCATTCCTGAGAAGCTGTAAGTTGTCTAGAGGGAGCACCACCCGCCAAGAGAAGGGGGGGAATAGTTACCGTGGGCCACCCAGCCATGTCTGCACTGCTCACACTGACGGTGGTTTATCTTCCCTGGTTTGAAACTTTGGCAACTGCAGTTGAGGGTACAGCCGATAGCCTGTCAGAGAGAGCACAGGTAGGGATGCTTAGCCTGCTAGTGGTGCGTGGGGCACACACCGCACTCGCAGAACAAAACCTCCATTCAGCAAAGCTCATTGGGCAATGCGTGCCCGCTCCGTGCCGGGCCCAGACACGCTCGCCGGACCCCGGAACGCGGAGCAGCTGGCCCAGGACCTGGACACGGAGGGCACGTAACAGATACTCTTCCGCACGGGAGAACAGGCTATACACACCAGAGCTGTTTATAAGATTGCGGACTGGAAATAAACATCTTGCTCACTGTTATTGAGAAGAGGAGGGACTCCCGTTTTCACCAAATCTCTCCGCGGACCACAGCGGCAATGCTGAAAGGGACACCAAGGCCGCCGTGGATCAAGCGAAAGGGGACTGATCGGACGGAAGGTGTCCGCATGCAGGCTCTGCTGCCCGACAAGATGCGGCAGAAGCTGGAGAGCAGAGCAGGTCTGAGGCCACTGAGGATGGCCCCCGACTCCACTCACAGGACTGTGTGCCTGGCGGAGACAGACACGGGCTGGACCGGCCCCGCGTGGGGGTGCCCAGCTGCACGTTCGAGTGCCGTGGGTGGTGTGTGGGTGTGGAGTGTGCTGACATATGGCAGAAATTAAAAAAAAAAAAAGAGTAATGTACGTGCCAACAAAAGTCTCGTATTAGCAACAAATCTTCACGGATATTTTTAAGATGGATTCCTCAAACGGGGATAGAGGCCTGTAGAATGTGATCTATTATTAAAGAGAAGAAGCTCTTACAGAGCGCTGGCGGGGGGCCTCCTGGGGAGAGCCACTGGTGGAATCCGTGTGATTCAAGAGAGCCTGGAACCTGGGGAGTGTGTGAGTGTGTGAGTGTGTGAGTGTGTGAGTGTGTGTGTGTGTGTGACAGAGGGAATGGAAAAGCCCCACGATTACAGGTTTAACCTCCTTCTGCCAATTCAGGAGGAGGCCTCGTGTGGGGACAGGAAGGGGAGGATCTGGCCTAGGACTCAGGAAACTCACTTGAAGGGGGTCTGGAACGAGTCTTCACTTACATATCAGTTGTTGGTGGGATTGTAAATGGCGCAGGCAGTGTGGAAACCAGTCCAGCTGAGTCACCATACAATCCAGCCATTCCGCTCCTCGGCATGTGCCCAGGACGGTGGAAACCATCGGTCCGCACACAACCTTGTCCCCCGAAGCAGAAACAACCCCGGTGCCCTTCGACTGATAAACGGGGGAACACAGGGTGGTGTGGCCACACGGTGGGACACGACCAGGCAGTAAGAAAGAATGAGGTCCTGGTGCGTGCTGTCCTGTGGGGGAATCTCGAAACCATTTGGCTACGGAGAGGCGTACACAAAAAATTATGACAGTCGTGTGAAAAGTCAGAGGTCGTCCGACCTCATTTACGTGAATGTCAAGAACGGGTCAATCACAGATTCAGAGAGCAGAGCAGCGGTTCCCAGGGGTTGTGGGCGGCGGGGAGGGGCTGCTAGTGTGCGGTAGTGAGGGCAGAGTCGTATGCTTTTGTGTTTGTTTGTTTTCCTCTTTAAAAAACAGCTTTGCATTGAGATAGAATGCACATCTCCAATTCACCCCCTTCACGTTTACAACGGAATGATTTTTAGCACATTCACAGAGTTGTGCGTCATCACAATGCAATTTCATCACCCCCAAAAGGGACCCGGTCCAGGTTTATGGTGGACACAGGCCTTCACTGCTGTTGGGGGTATTCTTAGGAGTGGAGTTGCAGGACCCTACAGTAACGCCACGTGTCGCTGTCTGAGAAAACTGCCAAACTTGTTTGTCCCGAAGGGGCGGCACCGTTTTGCATGCCCACCAGCGGTGTGTGAGGTTCCCGTCTCCCCACATCCGCGCCGCCACTTCACGAGCAGGCGGACTGCAGATGACTTTGTGGCGGTGGATATACCCCCAAGGACGCTACAGTGATGGCTCCGTGTCATTACACACTTGTCACGCCCACGGGACGTACGAACACCAAGCGCGACCTCTAAGGTAAACACTACAGATTGGGGGCGTATTCCAGGAGTCAGTGCGGGCTCGTCATGGTAACAAACGCGCCCCCTGCTGGAGGGCCCTGGCTGTGCAGGGGGTGACGAGGAGATCTCTGCCCATTCTAATTTGCTGTGAATCTAAAAAGTCACGAAAACAAATCAGCGCCCTTGCTTACACACAACTTAAAATCCACGTGATTTAACTGTCATCTACCACTCTTTTCGGATGGCAATAGGCCTGACTGGAGTGACCGTCTAGACGAGAGACGTTCAGGTGACGGAATAGGGCCGTTCATCAGGGAGGCGTGTGGCAGATGGGGACAGTGCTAGATAATCCCAACGCTGTCTTTCTCGTGATGACGCATGCTTTCCCACGGGGGGCGGTGCCATCCCAGGGGCATGCGCTTCGTTATGGGGTGAAAATTGTCACTCTTTTTATGTACAAGATGCAGATACGCAATAATCAGCAGCTATACAGTGCATGGTACCATAAAATTCCGCTGGGGGAAGCACAACTAGGCAAGCATTTCTAAAGCCTCCTGAGACGTGGGGGTGTGGGGAGAAATGAGAAAAAGATTGAGAAACACTGGTCAAATGCCATAAATTTTTTTTTTTACTTTGTGGTTATAGTTTCTACTTATATATACATTTTACTAATGTGTTAAATTCAGGAACACACATATCTATACACCTATATGAATAATTACATAGTTATTGTAAGTGGAAGTTAAAAGATAAAAATGAGTAATAATTTAATTTTTATTAAGACAAACCATGTGAGGGGCACTGTTATCAGTCGGTGGAACACCTGATGTGCTGCCCAGCTTTTCAAACTTCTCTGTGACTCTGAATGTTGGCTCCCAGATGAACTCATCTGCATTCTCAATAGCTACCAGCACACTCGGTACGAACTCTCTGAAATATTTCATTACCTATGCTCTATGACTGTTTTAAACAATAATTTTTTAAAGATTTTTATTTATTTATTTTTAGAGAGAGGGGAAGGGAAGGAGAAAGAGAGGGAAACATTAGTGAGTGGTTGCCTCTCTCACGCCCCCTACTGGGGACCTGGCCCGCAACCCAGACATGTGCCCTGACCGGGAATCGAACCGGCAACCCTCTGGTTCACAGGCTGGTGCTCAATCCACTGGGCCCCACCAGCCAGGGCTTAAACAAAATTTAAAAAATGAGAAAACTTCTTATTTTGGATGATGTCCCTGAAAATGCCATTCCCTCTTTAAAAACAAGGTGATCCTCCTTGGATTCACGCTGAGCCCAGGACTCGCTGGGTGAGTGCCCAGGGAATCATTCCCGGTGAATCTTACAGCCTCAGGCTGAAACTCATTTTCTGCCACATCTCTTGATACCTAACTCAAAATTTCTCAACTTCAGCCTTATAATCATTTTGAGTTGGATAGTTCTTGGTGGGGACCAGGGGGCTGGGGGGCTGTCCTGGGCATTGTAGGAGGTCTTGTAGCCTCTCCAGCTTTAGTCACCAGATGCCACAATAACACCTCCCTCCTCCAGGTGCGAAAACCAAAAAAGTCTTCAGACACTGCCACGTGTCCCTAGCAGCAAAACTGCCCGGAGTTGAGACCCACCGACCTAACCTGATTATTTAGCTTTAGAAGTTTCTACTTTGGGGACAGAATTTTAAGCAATTTAAGCTACAATTTCAATGCATGCACACTGCTTTATAAGAACCATTTGAGTGGTTCTATATGAACCTATTTGAATAAGGCTGAATAAAGCTCGTTAGACATCTATTGAACTAAATCTCAGGGGAATTATTTATGAACTAAAAAAGCTAATTACGCTGTCTTAGAGAACTTCTAATATAAGGCCCTTGAGAACTTCTAATATAAGACCCACCTCAGAATTCCACAACGTAGTCAAATTATAGCACCATTATCTCAAGACAAACTAAAACTTCTGAAATGAAATCAAATGACAAAAAATTGTCCTTACAGGACAGAAAGTACTCATGCGAATCAAAATGGAGAACTCTTAAAACTTACGTCCTTCCCTTTGGACTCTTGATAGGTGTTCCCTTCCCCAGAAACATAAAACAGTTGTTCACAACACGCCGAACCCATCAAGACACGGCTATTGCTTTTTGCGCACTCATTTTAATCAGACTATTTCTGAATTTTTAAAAAGCCTTTATTTATTTATTTCAGAGAGGGGAAGAGAAGGGAGGGAGACAGAGAGGGAGAGAAATATCAATGTGTGGTTCCCTCTGGAGCGCCCCCTACTGGGGACCTGGCCAACAACTCAGGCATGTGCCCTGACTGGGAATCGAACCTGTGACCCTCTGGCTCTCAGGCCAGTGCTCAATCCACTGAGCCACGCCAGCCAGGGCCTGTGTTGTTATTAGTCACTTTGATGTGCTACGAATCAACAATCAAAATTCTGGTTCGCTCTTTCGGTCACTACTCTTTGCTCACTGGTTCATCCAGGCGCGACTGACACCCCCAGTGTGTGACGGGTGATGCAGGTACCTCAGTCTCGAGATGGGGAGTTATCACCTGGTGTTGAGCTGGGCTGGAGGGTCCTGCTTCCTCTCCTGGACACCTCTGAGCTACCTCCAGCTTGGGGAGATGCTGCCTTGAATTCCAGACACACGGTGGGGCAGACATACAGACATCCACAGCTGGACATGTGTTATTGAGCTTGGGAATAAAAACTGTCTACTTGAAAGCTGTTTTCACCTTCAGTTCATGCAAATATATTCCTATCACGGAAGATAAACTCAGGGAGGTGTTCTTGGGGGACTAGATGGAAGAGAGGAGAAGAAAAATGACAGAAGACCTTTGGGGTCTCCAGATTCCTGGCACGGGCCCCTTTGGGGGAGCCGTCTGTGGTCTGGCTGAGGAGCAGGACCCAACTGCGTTCCAGCCCGGCCGCTCTGTGGGTTCCGGTTACTTCATCTAGCCCTGTCCAATACAGTGACCATTTACTCACATGTGGCTGTTTAAGTTAAAGATAATTAAAATAAAATAAAATTAAAAATTCAGTTCTTGGGTCGCGCTGGCCGCACTTCAAGTGCGCAATGACCACATGTGGCCAGCGGCCACTCTCCTGGACGGTGCAGAGGAGAACATTTCTACCGTCACAGAGAGTTCCACTGGACGGTTCTGAGTCCGACGGCGAGACCGGCGGCCCTTCCAGCATCTGTCCGTCCACACGGCGGCATTCGTGTTAAAGTGACCTCGTTTGATCCTCCCTACGTCGCTGTCAGAGGAGGGAGCTGTTCTCAGGAAACGTTAACGTACGGAGATGTGCCCTGTGCCCAAGTCATGCGCTCGGCGGGCTTTACCGAGCGTGCGCTATGCGTGCAGCACGGCAGTGAACAGAGCCCGTGTGTGACCCCCTTCCTGACACGCACTTTGGGGGTAGGTGTTACCATTCCCATTTTATAGACAAGGAAACTGAGGAACTTCGTCTACCAGGGTGGTCTCAAATTTGGACACTGGGAGTAGATTACATTTTGAAAGATCAATATTCGGTGCTAACCAAACTTCCATTTATGGGTTTGTTTAACCCCTACAGCAACCCTGAGAGTTAGGCATTATCACCCACACATTTACTGAGCAGTTCTAAGCCAGGCATTCTAAATGCTGAGGGTTAAAGTGCTGAACAGAACTGATGGGGTTTCTGCCTTCAAGGAGCTTATATTCTAGAGGAGAGAGCAAATAAACAAGTAAACAAACAACACCTTTTCAGAAGAAGGTAAATGCTATGAAGGAACTCAGCAGAAATCTCTGCTAGCAATTTTCCTGGCTGCCATGGAGGAACAGAGGGAGGTATAAGTGGCCCGTAGTGAGGGTCACCATCAAAGGCTTTTGGGGAAGTGACATTTAAGCTGAGTGCCAAAGGATGGGCGCCACTGAAGAACTGGAGGCAGAGCGAATGTTTTGGGTTGTGGGTATAGCGAGTGCAAAGGCCCTGAGGCACCAAACAGGCAGGAGTTTTCATGGCACCGAAAAGGGGCCAGAGTAGCCGGAGGGGACTAGGTAAGGTGAATGGTAGGGAATGAGAGTCTCTCACGGAGGTGACAGAGTCCACTCTGCATAGGATGGTGGGGGCAAGCCGAGGAATATGGATTTTATTCCCCGTCTAACAGTGAGCCTTGGGGAAAGGTATAAAATTAATAGGATTTGCCTGTTAAAAGGACACCTCTGGATGCGGAGCTGGGGAACCTGAGTTCCTCCCCCTCCAGCACACAGAGCGTGTTTCACGGGGAGGCAGTAAAACCTACGACCGGCCTCAGGCGACTTACGTCTCACTTCCTGCCGAACGAGTGTAAGCTCCGTGACTTGGAGCCTCGGACTATAAAATGGGCCGGATAGCTGCGCTTGCCTACCTCCGAGGCTCGTTAGCCACCTTAATGAGAAAATACAGATGGAGAGCTGAAAAGACTAATTAGCACAGCACGGCTGCCGTTACTGCCAGACCTACAGCAAGGAGGTTCTTAGCTCCCCTGGGCTCAGGCGGTCTGACTCTGCACAGACAGAGCTACCGAAAACACTTACGACAAAACCCTCCGTACAAGCTGCTCCACGATGACTCATTCCCGAAAGAGGCAACAGAACAGAGACTCAAAACCAACACCTGGCGGCGGACCCTCGCCCTGATGACTCGGGCTGCCTTTCGCTGGTGTTATTTAAGAGAATAATTTATGGGTCCACGAGAGAGTCGTGCCATGCTTACTGATTATAGATGCCCACCCAACATCCTTTTGCCCAATCTGCCTTGGTAAAGGAATCTTAATTTTCATCTCTCCTTTAACAGCTACGTAACTAAGTACTGCCCAGTGGTACAGAGGTAGAAGTTGTTACGTGGAACTTTATAGAAAGCTCCTTATATATGGGAGGTGGCTCAGCTGAGGGACTTCTTAGCCCTTCCTCCTTCCTGGAACAAGAATGTGATGGCTGGACTTCAGAGGCCATTTTGCAACCATGAGGCAACCTTGAAATTATATACTAAGAATTGCTGAGCAGACAGGATGGTGTCTTATTTAGAAGCATCTTTCACTGGCAGCCAAATGCAGTTCCTAAGGTACATACTGATCTTCTTATGGACCGTGGAGAGAGCCACAGAAAACCACATGAAAAATGGCTAACTAGTATAGATTGCTAAGGCCACGTTTAGCGTGTGGTTCTCTCTTAAGTGTGAGAGTCTAAGGCTGTGCCTGATACTCCCAGGTAAGAATCATAATTTCCCAACTTGAAATCCAAGGACCAGTCGGCTAAGTCACAGATCACTTTTTAAAAAGTCACCCAGCTTTAGAATAAAAATGCTCCAGGTTTTCCCGAGTCATATTTTTAAATATTAAATATAGACAATTGCTATTAATATGTTATGAGTCTTGGGGAAAAGAAACTGCCAATGTATAATGCAAAGTATCTCCCAAAGCTGCTGGACCACCTTATCTTGCAGGGAGAGGGCTTGGCCTCCCGTCACCGACAATGACACCGCCATGCCCACTCTCTCTCAGGCTGCAGAGCCAGCTGCTCTGGTCCAGGAAACCGCACCATGCAAGGGCAGGGGGTCTGCACCCGGCTGCTTCTCACATGTAGCATGTACTCCACACGTCTCTTTTTAGAACCAGATTTTTTTTTACTCCCTCCCTTCCTTTCATTTTCCTCTAACTTCTCCCATGTTTTATTTTTTAAGGTGTCTGCTGTTTTCCTTACAAACGGAAACCCACAGAGGTACAACGAGGGACCTGAAAACAGCAGCATCATTTGCCAGATGTCTCCGGACACCGGGACGAGGAGGGAAGGATGCCCACCCGTGAGGTCCCTCGGTGGGAGGTGACCTGCCTGCTGCAGCCGCCTGTGTCCTGCCATCGTCCCCTCTGAGCAGTTTAGCAAAGCAATACCGACTTATTTAACAAACTGGCTTTTCCTGGTTGTGTATAAGGCATCCTCCACGAACTGTCGATCGTGAGCAGCCTGATGGGGATGCAGAGGGGAGGAGCTCCCAGCGTCTGCTCCAGGCGGGCCTGGGGGGAAGAAGAGTCATACCGCCCGACTGGCCAACAGCTGGACAGACAGTATGACCCATCAAACACCCGTGGGAGCCATTCACGGTGATCAAAACCCAGCGGTTCAAAAGACGCCGAAAACAAATGCGAGACTCCTCGGCCTCCTTGGGAGACGCCAGGGAACCAGTGAGTTATTCCCAAAATTCTCTTTACGTACGTGTTCCAGGTGAGGAATTAGAATGCCAGTATATGCTTCCCTCCTCATTAAAAGGACGGCGACCCCGTCACTGGCCTCTGGACGGAAGGGCATACACTGTTACCTGTGGGGCGTTCTTGCCCAAAAGTTCAGACCTGAATTAGATTAAGTCTCCTGGTCACTCCAGCTTACAAAATACAGGGGATAGAGAAGGGTTTAAATAATGCCACCTCGCAGTAAGATGCAGACTGGGGGGCACCCTACGGGACGAGCAACCCAACGTTCTCAACAGATACACTGCAAGGAAAAAAAGCTAAAGTGTGAACCTAAAGATTAAGAGACTTTATCTGGATTTGGCTTGAATAAGCGAACGGCGATGTGGAGTTCACAAGGCAACCGAGGAAACCCGAACACTGAAATTTAACGTCATGAAAGAGCTGTTCGTTTTTTTAGGTGTTATACGGTATATCGCTTTTGCCTTTTTTACGACAGGCTTTCCTTTTAGAGCTCCTCTTAGTTACGAGTGAGACTACGTGGTGTCCGGGACTGGCTGTGACACAGGCCAGCGCTGGCCGTGGTCAGGGAAGGAACCGGTCGAGGACACGGATGAAACGGGATCGGCCCGAAGGTGATCGCCGCCGAGTTCCCAAGCACACATCAGGGCGCTACGCGAAACTATGCTAATTTTGTATGGAGTGCTCTGTAGTAAAACGTGAGAAAAAATGAGTTAAATCCACACTCCCCATCTGACCAACGTTTTCTTTTTCGTGTGTGGGGCAGAAAACATGGAGGCGGGACGCGGTACCCCGTAGATGGGCCTCGGGGGCTCCCTGCAGGAGGCGGCAGGCGGCCACTCGCCCCGTGTGCGGGGACCACCACGGCCGGGGCCTAGAGGAGGCTCGCCCTGCACCTGTGTGTGGGGGGCCCAGGAGGCTGGGCCGCAGGGCACAGACCGAGCTCGGGCAGCGAGAGCCGACGCAGACAGGCTACACGGGGTGGGGCGGGGGGTGGGCCGTCCCGATGGGCAGCCGGCAGTCTCTCTGTGGGGTCCACGGAGCCCTCGGCATTCTGAACAGTGTGGGGAGCCCTCGGCATTCTGAACAGTGTGGGGCCACGAGCGTGGTTGAAGGACTGGACGTGGGAAGCCTCAGACACCAGGCGGGCAGCATTTACAACCTGAAAGTGACGTGGAAGGGGAACTGACAGGGCTTGGGTTCTCACCGCACGTACGGGGGTGAAGACAGAGGCCGGTCACGAGCCACCGAAAGCAGGGAGAAGGCTCTGGTGGGGTAAGGGCAGGTGGGAGGCAGAGCCCGGGGGACAGATGTCGGGCCAAGTCCACCTGGGAGGAGAAGCGTGTTTGTGGTGTTCTCTCGCTGCTCAGTTCAAAGAAGGTGATGGGGGGAAATCCTCGTTCTTTGATCTCTATAAATCAAAGTCTGAGCTGTGCGCCAAAATAACCGAACAGCTGGGCCTTTTTTCTTAAAGTCATTAGTCCTAAAACCAAAAAAATACAAGAAGTAGAAAAAGATGCAAATATTATCTTAGAAACCAAACCAAGTATTTGTTAAAAAAAAAAACAAACAAATGATGACAAAACTAGAGAAATATAAGCGGCACAAATATATTGTTTTTCTTTATAACCTTAGTTTGGGAGGACTTCAGGGATAATCTTCAGAAACATCTGATAACAAAAAAATAGAAGGATGTTAAGTACACACGCAGGGAGTTTCTGAACACAACAGCCAGCCTGGGTTGAGGGGGAACAAAAATAGAAACAAACAAAGAAAGACATTTATGCCTCAGGATAATTTTAAGTACGGTGGCCAGTTACCCCAGCAATGCGCCTTCCCTATTGTGGCTGATGCAAAATAATGATGAAATTGTGAACATTTCTAAGTACCCCTTTGCAAACATTTCTTATAGGGATTTAATGAGAACTAGATTTTAAAAACAAAATGTAAAAAAAAAAAATCCCAGATTTTCAAAAAGGAAAAAATCAGGGCGTTAATTATGCCATTCTGGTCACTGTCTTAAAACTCAGCCTGGTATATCGTGAAACCGTAGCGTTGCTGGTATGAAAATGCTGCCTTTGTGATGAGTAATGCAAGCAAGGATCGGAGGGCTAGAGAACAAGGCCAACGCTTCCAGAAGCTGGTGAAGAGCCGGGAAATAACTTGGAGGGTTGTTAAGAGTGCAATGGACCCGTCCCAGAAATCGTCTCTAAGAGGACACAAACTAACACCACTCGACGGAAAGAACAAGTTAGCCTCCTGACGGGGAGCTGGCCTGAGACGACTCTTTCCCCTCGCCGAGGCCGCCCGGACCTGGCCTTCCCGTGTTATTTCCCCATCTCTCTTCTCTCTCACGTGAGCTGAGCGAGGTTATCGTCCCCCTGGGGCAGGGGCCTCCTGGGGCACATTAGGCAGGTCTGTAATGAGCCCATGTGCGGACGGCAGCAGCAGCGAGAGCCCGTCGGCTTCCCACCCTGCGACCTTTGAGGAGGCGGCAAATTGGATCCCGGTGAGGCAGGTCCGCGCTCTGTTGACACCCACCCTTTTCAATACTTCATTTACCACGACACCCAACTGCCCCTGGGACCCAGTCTTTCTGCATAAAACAGGCGTGTGTCTGCGTGGAGATGGGGGGCCACGCTGGGGATGTGGGGATTTCCAGAATTAGGAAAGAGGGCTTCAAAGAATGACAAGATAAGAGGAAATAAGGTTTTCAGGTGAGAACTGATTTGTCCAGGCAAAAACTAAAACCTTTCCAGATGCCTGTTCTTGTCAAGAACCCGGTTTATCTTTAACATCTCTTAGATAAACCATGAAAAATAGGATATCTCAATATGTAAAATTAAAAACCTGTAGGAGCATACTTGGGATAAGGTAATTTTTAAACAAATGCAGTGACCCCTAAACACCGATCTTACGTATGTAAAGAGGAGTGTGGCTCAGCACCAAGATTTCACCTTTGGGGTGTTTCTAATTCTTTTCAAGCAAGGCTGTTTCTGAGAAAAGTTACTCTCAGTAACATCTGTAGAGGTGAAAACTCACCCCGGGGTAAAACGTGCTCCTCCTGCAAGTAATTTACCTCGTGGAACCTTCAGGGCACCTCCTTAACGGCCACTGTCAAAATAACTCCCAACGCCGCGTGTACAAAAGCTACAAGACACTTCGGCCCCTCACCCCCTACACTGCCGTTTAATTTCACCGACAGACTGAACTTTTAAATTGTTTTCCCATGTAGAGCTCTCCCTGCGCATTCGTAAACGCTGAGCGTGCACTTAAAGGACTCTTATTATTTAGCCCACGGGGGAATCTGTATGGCTTTTCTCATCCAATAGGCTGGATCACTTTTCTTTCCATGCTGATGCCCAGAACGTGGGCATGGGCCTGGGATGTGGGGCTGACTGCTGCACGGGGGCCACGTCAAATAAAACCAAAAATAAAAAGAGCCCTCTATGCAAACCTGACGCTTTCATGGCAATTACTCCATGTCGGTTAATATTCCTTATGTGAATCCCAACCCGAGCAAACAGGTCATTTTTTCACATCCTTGTATCCAGCAGTGGCCAAACACACACTTCAAACTAACCACTTTCTCTGCTACTGAAGGAGGAGCCTGTGGCTAAATGCTTTTCCATTCGGGAGAATCTGCAGGTCCAGAGGATATTCTAAATCAAATCACGCAGGTGTCTGAACATCATCATGAGTCCCCAAAGCATGAGCAGCACTTGGGTGATGTGAACATTCCTCCACCTCTTTCCGGCACGTACCCCTGACAGGGCCATGTCCAACCAAGACAGGGGCTGAGCGAGCAGGTACACTTTTCTTGGTGCAATGAAAGTAGGCAAACTTATTGGATGAGAAACCAAAAGATGACTCACATGCTCATTCCTTTAGCTACGCCAGAAAGGCTAAAATTATTTATCAAAATGCACCCTAACAAAGGCGGTGGCCATCTCCCCACCGTTACTGAAAGCACAAACTGAATTCCTGACAATATAACATCCGAAGTAATTTTCTTTTACATCCTGTACGAAAATTTCATTTTGACCTATGCAACTTCAACAATGTTTTAATAACATACAGCAACCGAAACGGGAACAGACCATGGAGAGGCCAGTACATTTATCACTGCACCAAAATTTTAACAGGTACAACAGGATGTGCCTGCAAACGAAGAGACCAAGACACCTCATGAAAAGATCCCAAGGAATCCATCAGCGATTTAAAACAATAACCAAGGAATAAAAGGATCCCAAGAAAAAAAAATGACTTCTCAAAGGCTGTTTTCCAATTCACTGATGGTCAAGTCAAAATCTTTGCCGCTTTGATGAGAAGAAATCCATATTAAAAAAATTGTTGCTAGATGTGCTCCGCGGACCCAGAGCTGTAGGAACACATGTTTCCCTCTCACACACGCGCGTGCACACACACACACACACACACACACACACTCACACCCTCTGACAGGGATTCCCAGGACACCAGCGGGGCCTCTTTCAGGCCCCTTAAGTGTTAACAGCAGAGGCCTGGCTGCGACCGGGCGTCTGGCCCGAGTTAAAGGCCCTGTCTGCAGAGGAGCGCGGTGAGCGCGGTGAGCGCGGCCATAAAACCAGGGGACATTACGGAACCTTAGAGTGTCTGATCCTCCCCCCGCCGCCCCCCCAGCACACACAATTTCACTCCCACAATTAAGGCTGCTCGCTGGCATTCCATTGAACTGTCAAAGTCGGCCCGGTGGCAGCCCCACCGCCACAAAGAGATGCCTTAAATGAGAAGAACATGTTTCTACACCGCGTTTGAGAAAGTTTGGCTCCGAGCTATGCACTGATTAGTATCAGATCTCCTCCTTCCCTCGCCTCTCCGCGATCTTGTCACATCTGGCTGACAAATCCCGAGCCTCTCGGGGCAAAGCCGGGGGGCCGCGGGGACAGGCAGCGGCCCCCTCCGCCCGCCCGCGGGGCCGGGCCCGCCGGCCACAGGGAACCGACGCGGCGCTCCGGAGGGGAGTCGACACGGGGACGCGGCGCCGGCGGTCCCCGCGCTCCCAGGCACCGCCCAGCCCCCTGGATCACTGCAGGTGTCCCGTCGTGAAGCGGCAGGAGACGCGCGTCCCGCTTTTCCGCGCCCCCCTCCCGCCCCCCGCGGCGTCGGGGTCTCCGTCTCTGGCGACCCCGTGCGCCACGCCGTCCCCGACTCCGCACGCGGGTCCTGCGCCGTCTGCGCCGCTCCGGACGCCCCCGCCCCGCCCGCCGGCACCTCGCTCCGCCGTTTCGCACAAAAGATGCGTCCCCGCCCGCGGCCGGGAGCCCGCTCGCCGCCGCCCGCCGGTCCCCGCGGCTCCCGCAGGGCCCGACGGCCACCGCGCGCTGCACTCTGCGCAGAAAGCAAACCCAGGTAGAAGCGGCCGCTCCCCACGCGAGCTGCCGGCTGAGCGGGTCCCGGGGCGAAAGCGGCGGGACGGGAGGCGGGCGCGCTCGGACGCAGCCGCCGCGCCGAGGGCGGGAGGCGGCCTGACGCGCGCCGCCCGGGCCGCACTCCCGGTGCGCGACGCCGTCCCGCGGCCGCGGGGACCCCCTCGGCCGGCGCCGCCGCGCAGGTGGCCCGGGAGGCGGCCGGGGCGCGTCCCCCGTGCGGACGGGACCGGCCGGAGCGTGGTCCCGGCCGCCCCGCGCGCGGAGCGCCCCCCTTACCTCAGCCATCCTGCGGCCGCCGCGGAGCCCGGCTACCCGCGCGTGTCCCCGGCCCGCGTCCGCCCCGGCTCGGCGGGCGCCGCCGCATCTAAACTCCGGCCGTCGGGGCGACGCGGCGAAGTGGGCGGCTCCCCGCACGCCCGCCCCCTGCGCCCGGGTGGGGGCCTCCTCCTGCGCTGTCCCCTCCCCGCCCCTCCCCCTCCGCCGGCCGCCAGTCCCCCGCCCGGGAAGCCCGCCGCCCTCCGGGGCCGCCCGCGGACGCCCTGAGCCCGCGGAGACCTCGCCGGCGGCCGGCGCGGAGGTGTCTGCCCCGCCGGGCTTGAAGGCACTTGTCGGGAGACACAGACGTGTCCGCGTCTGCCTCCCCGGGAGGCCAGACGCTCTGAAGTTCGCTGGCTCCCGTCTCGCTCGGCGAGGCCGCCGCCTGCCTTCCCCCGGGCGCCCTCGGGGTCCCGCGGCGCGCGCCCCCGCGAGCTTATTTCCAGAGGCCGCGTGGGCACTGTCCCTGACGTGGGCAGGGGGTCGCCCCCTTTGCTAAGAACCCAGACAAGCCCCTTCCCTGCTATGGTTGCGGAAGGCACGGCCCCAGCTGTCCCGCGTTCCCGGGACAAGGCGCTCTCTTTCTCGACCTCCCTCGCTCCGGTTGTGAATGGGATCTGATTCACACTTCTCTTATGGGGTGCCAAGGATAAAATGAAAATAAATGTCCTCAAACACCCAGCCGGAGCTGGGCCCCGTGAGCACAGGGGGGAGGACCTGCCCCAGAAGCGGCTTCCTTGACCCCTGGGAGCCGACAGAGATGGGCCGCAGCTGCTAGCAGGACCCTGGCGGGCAGGCAGACCTGCAGGAGAAGGCAGCTCCCTGAAGGGGTTCTCTCTGGAGGCTGGACTGGGGGGGGGGGTTCCCGCTGCCTCCTCCCCAGTTCAGTCCACCCACCCACCTTATGCGTGGAGGGGCTTGAGTGGGGAACCAAAGCCTGCTACAATCTGAGATTGTGGGGAGATGGGAGATGGAAAGAAAAAACGTGAGTTGCAATCAGACAGAGGGTGCCTGGTTCTGACTCTGAGAGGTGCAGGCCTCGGAGAGGAAGAGGAGGGAAAGGAGAGAAGAGGGTGCCCGTGGGAAAGTGTGGGTATGAGGGGGGCTTCATGGGGTCCATAGGGCCCTGCTGCCTCCCCCCAGGTGGGACGCACACAGGGCACGCTGGCCAGGTGACTGTCGGGTCTGCAGCGGGGCAACTGTACCCTTTCCCACAGGCCTGATGGGATGGACTCGGCCCTGCCTTCCAGGTGTTGGTAAGAGTTATTTTTTTCACATGGCTGACGTAGGGCTGAAGCTTTGCTTTGTGCATTCCAAACCCCAACTGCTCCTCTTCCATGTAGCTGGTGCCATACCCCTTTTGCTCCCCCTCTTTTCTCTGCCTGTTGTAACGCCAGGCCTCCTTCAAGGTCTTTCTCAAACGTCACCGCTTCCCTGAAGCCTTCCCTGATCCCCTACCAACTCTCCAGTCCATGTGCTTTTTAAAAGAATGTTTATTGATTTTTTTCTTTCTTTTTTTTTTTTTTTAGAGAGAAAGGGAAACATCGATTTGTATTTCTATCCACTCAGGCATTCACTGGTTGATTCCCGGATGTGCCCCGACCAGGATGGAACCTGCAACCTTGGTGCATCCGGATGGCGCTCTAACCAACTGAGTCGCCACGTCAGGGTCACTCCGTGGGCTTGGGCCCTCTTCTGACGCCCTAAGTACTTGCGTCTGCCTCTCTGGTGGTGGTTATTGCATTCTCTGGCCTCATTCTGATGTGTCCTTGTCCTGACGTCTTTGGTCACCACTCAGCTTAGTGGCTTCTGTGCTGTGGGCTGTAGCCGACAGACAAAGCTCAGGGTTTTGGAGGCGGAATGACCTGGGTGTAGCCGGTGCCTAGCCATTGGAAACTGGCTGAGCAAGTCCGCTTTCTTGCCCTTACTGTCCTGTCTGTAAGAGTAGGCATGAAACTGTCCCTGCATAGGTGGGTAGGACCAAATAAGACCGTCCCCATGCTGCCGACACCGCTGTCCTCCCTGCCTTCCTGCTGCATGTAAAGCTGATTTTTGGATTAATTTGAATTTGTTACGGAGGAGTTCTTGGTCACAGTAGTATTGGATGGCCACAGAATGACTTATTAGAAATACACCAAGAAACGTCTAAGTTCTCATAAATCCCTTTAATCTGTCCTAGGGGAGGTTTTGGTCAGTACCTTTGTGTTTTGTTGCAAGTGAATTATATTTGTTCTAGTAAAACGTCCCACCAGCAACAAGTGTTGGGACCAGCCTTTTAACTCTGTTGCTGATTACAGACATGAGGAAGATTTTGGCAATGCATGATTTGGAGACTTGGGAATGGATTTTCTTTCCCAACATACTCTGTTGGAATGGACATTTCTTCAAACATGGCAGTGTTGACCCACAGAGAGGGAATCCGTAAGTGTGGATGAACATTAATGAATCTTCTGCAGGTTCGTTTAGAACCAGGTTCTTAATATCACTAAAGTCGGTCCTTGCATTTGTTCCCAGATGTGATGGGCTTCTCTGTCCATCCTTGGACACCTGTAAGCGGGAAGCGGGACAGAGAGACCATGGTCGCGTATGGAAGAGAATGTGGTACCAGCTGCGTGGAGACCGTCAGGAGCACACTTCCGTTCTCCTCCCGGTCAGTAACGGGACCAGGGCACGGCTCTTCCCTTCTCCGGGCCTCGGCGTCCCCATCTGGCCCATGGGGGCGTCCCCGCGTGCCACCCCGCCCTCCCAGTCCTCCCTTTTTGCTTCTGCCCTTCCGCCTTGCTACATCCCTTTTGCGTCATTTCCTCGTTTTAGTGAGGAACTAAACTCGACTATATCAAGGACTAAAACAAAAATCTTTATTGAAAAGGGGAAGAGTTGAGAAGACACAGAATCAGAAAATCCCCGTGAGCCATTCTCAGGGTGGCGAGAAGCCACCGTTCCGAGACGAGAGGCTTGGCTCTGTGACCACGTCCCCGATCGAGGCCCTGCCCGGGCTGGGTGTGCCGTGACTGCTCATCCCCGGAACCCGGCACCTGCGGGGGGGGGGGCTGGGCAGGTGGGGGCCGCGTGAGCTGAGCGCCAGGGCCTGTCCGAAGTGGGCAGTGGTTGCTCGTCTGTCATCAGCCAGGAATGTGGGCTCAGTTTTGCCAGGATTCCTGAGTTTTCAAGAGAAGCTAGAAATACTCAGATACTTAAAAGTTGGCAACTCGTTCAAATTTTTGATAAATATGGTGTGAGTCAAACCGAATATGTTCGCCAGCTGAGTCTGGCCAAGGTGCTGTTCATGCGTGCCTTGTGCTGTATGCGGTGATGCCTCCCTGAGGCCTGGGCTCGTGGTGCATGGAAGTGTGCAGTGAGTGTTTGCAGAGTGGGTATCCGTCTTGGTGGAGAATGGTTTGTAGCTCGCCTGAGCTTTGAAATGAGCTTATAGAGTAGTCACAGAAACATAAACTATAGCACAGGGAATCTAGTCAATAACATCATAATAACTTCGTGTGGGGCCAGGGGGGTCCTTGAAATATCAGGGTGGGGGGAGCACTTGGTTAAGTACATGCTTGTCCAGCCACTGTGCTGTGCACCCGAAACTAATACAGAATAATATTGACTGCCAATGGTAATCAAAAAATAAAAAAAAAAATGAAACAGTAAGTGAAATGAATTCTCAGAAGCCACGCAGAGATTAGCAACCCACTTTTTGTGTTGGACTCAGAGTCCACTAGTGGGCTGGTGAACTTTTCCAGCATTTGCACCCTGGTAGGGCTCCCTGGGGTTGTCAGTAATTCCGTTCACTTCCGAAAAGCCTCTCCTTGGGGCGCGAACTCTCAAGAAAGCTTTCTCCAGTGGGGACCAAGGAGCTTGAAAAAAATGTTTAAATTTTTAAAACGGTATTTGTAAACATGGGATCATTGTATTAAAAAGAAAAAGACACCTTTAGCTGTAGAGGTCTGGGCACTAGCGACGGGAACAGCATTTTCCAGCAGGGCAGGGGGTAGCCGCGCTCACCTGACCCCTGGGGGAGGAGCCCGCCCCGGGGCTGTTGGCGGGAAGACTGTGAGAGCCAGCGGGGCAGGGGCAGGGCTTTTTGACGGGACAGGGTGGGTAGAGAGCGGCTGCCCTGTCAGAGGCCTTCTGGGGTGGCCTCGCCTGAGTCCTCCACATTCCTCTGAGGACAATGTCGGGAAACACCAGGAGACAAGAGTCACATTTGCAACGTCACCTCCCGGCCCAGACGCAGACACCTGGTGGGGGCAGGTCTGGGCACATCTGTAGCTCAGCTAGGCACTGGGGCCTGACTAAGCAGCATTTGGGCCAAGCTGCACCCCCCACCCCCCACACACAGCTGCCTGCTTGGGGCCAGCCGCCTGCCACGGGCCTGGCCCTGGTGCCCCAGCTCCCCGCTGGCCCCAGGGCTGCTCCCTGTTGAGAGAGAGAGAGAGAGGAGGCCATTCCAAAGGTATAGGCTTTGGGTGTCAGAAAACTGTTCCTATTCTTCTACCTCTGACCCAAAGCCAGGGGTTAAAGAGACATAAATGCCTGCAGATCCCGCCCCACAGCGGGCAATGCACCGTGCCTGGCCTTTTGGGTCTTGACAGCCAGGACTGCCAAAGTCAAGGAGGGGCTGTCTGGGGAAGATTGAGGGCTACAGCTGCAAATTCCAAACTGAAAACAGACCCCGGCCTGGTCCTGAACACCTTCCCTGGGTTCGTCTGCCGACGGAGCGATGTGTGAGCGCCAGTAGCAGGAACCCTCTGCCCTCGGAAAAGAATCCCTGTTTCGGCACGGACACGTTGAAGGCTTAGGACGGTTCTTTCAGATGTGACACTGGGAGAACCCGTGGCAAGTCTGGCTGCCATTGTGATGATACGTCTGGGGCGTGTGAGGTTGGCAGCTTCTCCGGTCCCCTGTCCTCCGTGGCCTGTCAACAGTCAACGACAGTGATTGTTTGAAAAGGGCTGTGCCCCACCTTCCTAATAGCTCATTCTCTCGTCACCCGGGCAGTGGGAGGACAGTATTACGGGTGGACACCTCCCTGGGCACTTTCTGTCCAACAGTTACACCTCTGAACCCAAAGGAGCGGAATTTCTAATTAGAGTAGGGAAGAAATGCTTCGTGGTGGAGAGTCTCTCAGACCGGCACTTTGCGTCTCGAGCTGAGTTTTATGAGGACAGGACAGGCTCTGCTCTGATAAACTTTGGGAGTCTGGGGAACACACATCTGAGGAACACTTTTAAGGCTCATACTTTGGAACGTGGTGTCTTTTGCAAAGTTAGTGACCCGTTAGCCAAGTTGAAGGGGAAACTATTTGGGTTTCTATAATTCTGAATTAGATCATGTTGTTTTTGGAAATTGGGAAGAAAGGGTTAGGGAAGATGGGATATAGGATGATTTTAAATCATTCTCAAGAACTGATATTAAACTTTAGAAGCCTTTCTTGGGGTGGGGGTTTTGCTACATTCTTAGGAGAAAAGAGGACTATGAAAAAAACAAGCTTAAAGGTACCCATTTTACATTTTTTTATTTTTTTAAGATTTTATTTATTTTTAGAGAGAGGGGAAGGGAAGGAGAAAGAGAGGTAGAGAAGTATCGGTGTATGGTTGCCTCTCATGCACCCCCTACTGGGGACCTGGCCCGCAACCCAGGGATGTGCCCTGACTGGGAATTGAACTGGCGACCCTTTGGTTCACAGGCCGGTGCTCAATCCACTGAGCTACACCAGCCAGGGCCCATTTTACATTTTTGAATAAGTAAAACCATCTTTACAGGTCTGACTAAGCAAATTTAGAGGAATAGAGGAAATAGATTCCTCTTCCCAAGCTTATCTCTGACCCTGAATAAAAATTACTTAGTAGTCCAGAGTTTATGAATGGAGAACTGACCACCTCAGTTCCCATCCAGTCATCCCCCAGCATGTAGCGGCCCCCTCTTCTGGGCAGGTGACCAACCCCAATCCTTCAAGTGATTGGTTCAGGTAACCTGTACTCAAACCAATCAACACCTAGATGTTTTCATGGCCGTAGGGATTGGTTCCCGGGTGCTCCAATCAGCTCGAAGCTCAGGACTTTTATCTGATAGTTAGACTTCTCAAAACAGTGGTTCTGAAAAAGTAAGTTCTTCTCCCATAGTTGTGAAGAAGGAATATAATCGCTGGCGGCTGTGTGTGAATAACAAAGGAACGTGGGCGGGGGAACAGGAGCGATAAATCAGGATGAATAGAGGTGTGAGAACCGTAGGGAAATTCAGAGCTGAAGCTCTGGAAACCATGCCTGAAGACTTTGGCCTCTTTAGATTTGTAAACGATTCAGTCACATTTGTAATGTATACCAACCTGAGATTTTTGCCCTTATTTTCAATAGAAAGTGTCTCCACGGATACAGAAATGTACATTCAGTTTTCCTGGAGGATTTTTCTGGGTTGAAGGTTATGTGAAATAGCACGTGCCCTCAGTCATAAGAGTCTTGGTTGATCCGTTCACTTTTAGGGGACGTTGGTGACGGGAGATTAGGAGAGAACCTGACTGGTCCTCGGTCCACAAACCCTGGGCAGAGCGAGGAGATTCTTCCAACCAAAGCACATTCATGCTTTAGTCATGGTTTTCTTCTTGATCTTAAGTGAAATAATGTCAAGTACCCTGGCCACACACTTGGATTTCTGAAGAGCTTTTCTTCATTGGCTTTGGAGATTTCAGAGGGAAGGGACTGTTGATTTTGACCAAATTAAGCACAGTCCTCTTTTCTGTACACAGTAGGTACTTCATAACTACAGGCATCACCCGTAAACGAAGAGATTTAAAAACACGTTTTTGACTTGTAGCTTCTTAAAAGTTCGCTTCTTGTAAATGGCGTAATTGAAGACTTCAAAAAATGTAATTGCTAACTGCGCTTGGAAATCCACTTTGTCAAACGGTGGCTTCTCACACCTTCTCCCCAGCACCACCCCGGTTTTGATACCGGCGTTTCCAGGGGTGTGGCTTTTCATCTTCAAATTACAGCGCAAGTTTTAACAGGCCAGTTTGGTCTGTCACCACGAGTTTAGCAATTAACAGAATGCCCGGCACTAATGGTTTAAAGCAAGCGAGAGGCCTTATGCAGGAAACAGGCGTGAAGGAACTCCGTTTAGGATCCCCACGGCTCCCTGTTCTGCTCTGTTGGGGCCCAGTCACTGAACTTCAATCCCAGACGCCAATGTGAGCCCGAAAACGCAAGCCCCGGGCACAGATCCTGTATGTTAACAAAACCTGGCGACCTTCCCGATCTCCATTCCAGGGTCACACACCTCCGAATTACTTTCCCAGCTGTGAGTATTTTGCAGCCACACGCTTTCGGAAAAGCTAGTGGTGGTCCTTGGGAGTCCGGCATAGGGCGCCGAACAGTCCGCGGGGAACCTGCAAGCCAGGCCCGTGGCGACACCTTTGCTTTGTTCTGTGGGAGCGTGAGAAGCCGAGTCGGGACTTGGGTCGCTCTCCGTGAGCGTCGGGAGAGGACAGTCCGCACATTCAAAGAGGAGAAGGTTCTCTTTATCTGCAGCGGCTGCCAAGACTTACGTAGTAAAACGTGGAGGTGTGCTTCAGCAGAGGGAAGGCACTGACGTTCCAGAGATAACAGGGATGAAGGGGAGAAGAGAGGGGACCGGGGTATGGGGCAGAGAGGTGCCTTCACCCCTGCGAAGGCAACCTTTTCCAGAGCCTCGGTGCCCTTGGACCCTGACAGCGGGGTCCGCACATGTCCTCACACTCGCGTGTCTGTGGAGCAGGCTTTCTGCCCGGCCCTCCTCTCCCACTTTCTCTCTCCAGGACGCCCCTAATGGATTGCAGATGTCCCGTCCGGCTCGAAGCACGTTTCGGCTACATCTGCCCTTCTGGCTTTTATGCAGAAAACACCTGCAAATCTTTATCTCTGGTCAGATTTACCACACGTTGGAGGCTTTGAAATTTTGGTCCAGTGGGAAAGAGGAGCATGTCAGCACCCTGCTTTTTCAGCCGGATTCCACAGCGGACAATAGCCTTTGGGGGAGATGGTTTCATTTTTCTTTCAGGCTAATAGTCAGGAAGGCTCAGACCTGCTCAGCTGAAGGCTAATTAATTTCTTTAATCCTATGGCGTCTGTGGAAAAACATCTATGGTGACTATGGGTGGACAGCTCCGGTGTCCGTGTGTGTGTGTGTATGTGTGCACGCGTGTGTGTGTCTTCCTGATTTTCTGAGTTCTAACAAAGGAGATGAGACCACAGCATCAGGAGACAGAGAACAGTGAAATGTTGGCAGACTAGCCAGGGTATAGTTTCCGGCCCAGCTTCCTTAGATATACCTTGAAAATACATCTGATGTATTTCCAATAAGTGAGTAAACGCCTCCAGGCTAAAAAGATTTTTTTCTCAACCACTCCCTTTATTCATTCAACTTTGGGATATTCCTCCCCAGCACAATGGAATGACAAATGCCATTTCAGTAGTTTTGAGATAATAAAATAATGAGATAATCTGTCACCTCCGGGAAGGTTGGGGAGGAAATTCGCATTCGGCGTGGTTTTGTACGGAGGAGGTGGGAAGCTTTGGCTCGCTGAAATCCAGCAGTATGTTTTCAGCTGTCACCTTGGACGACACGTTTCGTGTTCTGGAGCCTCAGTGTCCTCATCCGTAAAGTGAGGGAGACGGATGGAAGTCATCTGTTCAGTCCACGAATAGTTGGTAATGCTGAGTGCTCTCTGTGTGTCGGGCACTGTACGGAGGCCGAGGACACGCCAGGTCCAGCCTCTGTCCTGGCGAGCTGCCACTCGGCGCTCCCGTCACTTCCTGGCTGTGTCCCGCCGTTCACTGCTGACAGTGGAGACTGGCCGAGAACCTCCCACCCTACCTGGATCTTCGTTAAGTCCTGGATTGAAATGTGCGCATGGTCCTCCCATCCAACGATGTAGCCGTGCAATCCCTGCACCTCATCGGGCGTCACCGTCTCCTCCCTTCCTCACCCCGTGATCCTACCGAGACCTCCAGGTTCCTGGCCCCTCTGTTCCTCTCTCAGTCCCCGCCTGGCCTCTCTCTCTCTCACCTGTGGAGACAGAACCCCATTTCTATTATTCATTTAACTCTCTCCCGTCGCCCGTAACTCCCTGGCAACCCCGTCCTTCTGTAGCACCCGATGACCAATCGGAACCTGGACCGATGCTGTCTCCAGCCTCCTCGGCTTTGACATGCGGACTGAGGTTGACAGAGAAGCACAGCGACGACGCAGTTGGTGTGACCGCTGATAATTCCAAGTCTCTCCCCGAGTGCCCCATTTCCAGGGACACCTCTTCCTTTTCTGTCCCTCAGCGCTTTAACCAAAAGACACGCACCCCCAGTTTTCATCCCTCTGCCTCCAGTCTCAGAGGAGGGTGCTTCCCCTTCCCCCACCCCCCACCGATCACACCCTCTGGGACCCTGTTACTAACTAACAATCTCCCTTTATTGTATCTTCCAAGTCTCTCTTTCATGGAGTTCTTTGGGGCTCAGTCTATAATCACTTGTAACTCTCTCCTATATTGAGGTGGTGGGGAAACACCCTTATAGTGGACTGTTATGTTACATTTTTTAATTTACTGATTTTGGAGAGAGAGAGAAACGTTGCTTTGTTGTTCCACTAATTTATGCATTCATTAGTTGCTTCTTTTACGTGCCCTGACGGGGGATCGAACCTGCAACCTTGGCGTGTTGGGATGATGCTCTAACCAACTGAGCTATCCGACATAATAGGTTTTTCTAAGCCCGCCGGCTTCCATTTACCCGCTCCCATCTCCTCTGTCCGATTAGCCTCACCCGTGGAGGCGGAACACTGCTCCCCACGCCTCCCTTTGGCTAATTCCTACCCTTTCTAGACCTGGTTGAAGCACACCATCTGCCAAGAAGCCTTTGCTGGGAGCGCCACGTTTTCCCTTCCCACGCTGGGCTAGACGTCCCCACTCCTCGCTGTACCCTGAGAATCAGTGCCATGCTCACATAACTTTACGTGTCCCCTCCCCGTCAGACTCTGAGCTCCGAGGTGGCAAGGGCCATATCCACTAATTTAGCATCTCCCAGCGTTTTCACAGAGCTTGGGGTAGCCTCTGTGCCCGGGTGTTCAGTGAAGGATGGCTGAAGGGCACAGTCCGTGTCCTTTGGAGTGGGGCTTTGCCTGTCTGCGTTCATCAGGGCCGTCGGCCTGCACTTGTGTGCGTGGGAGGCAAAGAAGGCTGGGGTCCGTGGGCACGTTTATCTTGTACAGTCCATTGGTAGCTTCCTCCTTTACCCAATGCCACTAACATGGAAATTATCTGTTTCTCTTAAGATCTGACAGCATTCACCTGTATAGTCACCTTTTCCCTAATTCCTGATAAGGACAGAGTTTTCATTTGTACAATTTTTCTGTGTTCATTTTTTTCTATTACTTTCTTCAAGTTTTCTGTTTCTTCTACTTTTAATTTTTAAATTTATTTTCAGGGAGAAATGTCCATCTAATTACTCTTAAAATTCAGTAACATTATTGTGCTATTCTTATGCCAATTTTTTCCATTCTGATTTCTCTTAACTAGATTTGCTACTACATAGTTTATTTTATTCCTTCGGTGAGCCAACTTCTTTTACCTTTATTATTTTCTTCTATTTTCCTTAGGATTTCTTTTGTGGTCTACTTCTGGAAATTTAAGTTGAGTGCTAAATTATTTTCAGAAAATTATTTCAGGCTATAAATTCAACTCTGAGTGTATCACTAACCACATTTTCTGTGATTTCTTATGTAATATTTCCATAACCATTTTCCTAAACCATCTCTGATTACATGACTATTTTTCTTTGAGCCAGATGTTGTATAAAGCTTTCCAATATATTAATGACTTTTTTTTTTGGTCTTAAATGAGATGATTTCTCACTTTTCTTCCCCGTGTACAGAGCTTGTAGCCAATATAATTTCTACTCGTTTGGATTTATTGAATGGGTCTCCCAGTAAAATGATTTGTGTTTCTGCTTATGAAGTCTAATATACTAATTCCACCTTAAAATTGTAGTGTTCATATTCTCTAAGTATGTTTTGGGGTGCATACTCCGTTGAATCTGTCACAAGCTAATAGAGTGAATTAAACATCTTCTCCGCAGTCCTGTGTGTGTGTGTGTGTAGCGGGGAGAGGGTTAGGGCTAGGTGATCTTGGAGGGCCCCTTGCAGGCTGGTGCCGATACGTGGACAGCCCAACACAGAGGATCCTACGCACAGGAAGGCAGAAAAAGGGACCTCGATCAACTTCTCTTCTGCCCCGGACTTTCTTCCTTGTCGCACTTATGATCCCGCACTGTAATTGCTTGTCGGTGTTCCACATTAGATGAGTCAGCCCTGTTCACCAGGAATCCCGAGAGAGGTTCAAGACATGCGTGTTTACCAAGTAAGTAAATACGGCCGGCTCCTCTTTGGAGAAGCTCCCCGATCGCCCTTGTTCTCTGAAGTGGTACCCGGTGGAACCCTGTGCTTGCTGTGGCTTTAGACATTTCACGGCACGCTTTCTCGGTCCCTCCTTTCTGCTCTCGTGCTGACATGTGGCCTGTGTTCTGGTGACCCTCGGCTGTTTGGAAGCCAGTCACCATATTGTTGACCCTAGTAATAGCATCTTAAAGCGCTCGATGATTTTTTGGTCCTGTACTTAATCAAAGGTGGTATTTTTCAACTCCCTTTCATGGAAAAAAAAAAAAAAGAAATATCTCCTCCTTTCTCTTCCTTTTCCCGTTCTTCTGAAATGTAACCTAAAGTATAACCAGGCAACAGGCATAGTAGTTATATATTGCCAAGTGACAAAGTGTCCTAAAACGCAGTGGCTTCCAGCAACAGCCGTTATTGCCTTACAGGACGCGACCTAGCTGGGGCCCGCGGCTCAGCTAGTAAGACTGCGTTCGAGGTGTCGCCTGGGGCTGCCGTCATCACAAGGCTTCGCGGAGGGAGGGTTTGCTTCCACGCTCCCCATGGGGCTGTTGGCAGGTGTGGGATCCTGGCTGGCTGTTTGCCAGTGTTGTCAGTTTCCTGCCACGTGGGCCTGTCCGTGAGGCAGTTCGCAACATGGCAGTGCTTGGCTCAGAGCAAGCAAGGGAGGAAGCAAGAGGGAACCAGAGAGCATGAGCGAGACGGAAGACAGCATCTTTCAGTAACCTGCTCTCAAAGGTGACGTGCCATCACCTCCGCCGAACTTCGCCGGCGGAGTGTCCCTGGGTGCAGCTCACACTGCAGGGACCTAAACCCTCATAGTTCTTTCACTGATGCTGACCGTGATGGTGCGAATACTTTGAAGGATGTCTGTAGGAGCCGCACTGGGCCTCTTAATGCTGCCCGGTCTCTCCAACTCCTAGAACATCTTCTGTTTTCTCTACGATGGAGCACTGGTGCCTGGGACTGAACTTCTCCTGTGTCCCACCTGCACTGCAGTGGGGTGCAGCGTTTCTCCTTTCTCTTTTAACGTGGACTGTTTTCATTTCTTTTTTTTTTTTTCAATCCTCACCTAAGGACATTCTTTCATTGCTCTTAGAGAGGAGGGAAGGGGATAAGGGAGGAAGGAGAGAGAGGGAGAGGGGGAAATATCGATGTGAGAGAGAAACGTCGATCGACTGCCTTCTCTTACGCTCCCCGACTAGGGATGGAACCTGCAAGGTGAGTCACGTGCCCTGCCCGGGAGCACAACCCACAACCTTCTGGTCTGTGGGATGACACTCCAGCCAACTGACCTGCACCAGCCAGGGCTGACGCTGACTGTTTTAGAAGAGGGATACGAAGCAAGCTTGATTTTAACTCCTTTAATACGACCTTTCCCTGCCTCCAACTGATGATCATATTGTAATTATATTTTTCCCTTGAGGTTGAAGAATACATCAGGATACTGTTTCCTTTTTATTGATTTTTTTTTTCTGGGATAAGAGAGGTCTTCCTGATTTACAATTTCGGTTCCCTCCCCCTCAAATTCTGGGAACTTTAGTAATTACTTCTTGACCTGATGTTGCCCCTTTGTTAGGACTCTGACAGTCACAGCTTGGCGGTCGGGTTAGCATCCTGTTCTTCATGTCTGTTGTCTTCTTTTGCTTCATCTAAAATATTTCATACGGATTTGTTTGGCATTTGGTGTACCATTGTCCCCGTTATCATGGGTTTGGCTAAACCCATTCTCTGTCGTTTTCATTCTGCTTTTACTGAAGACTGATGTTCACCATCACGGGTCTAGTTTCCATTGACCCACACAGTGAATCCCTTTGTCTCGTTGGAAGTAGAAAGCGGCTTTATCTTCTGGTTAACCTCCTTGGGAAGGAAGTCATTCCTTTGGGATCTTCCATGGTCTTGAGTGCTGCAGAATTTTTTTCATAGGCCCCGTGTTCCTTTCTCCTTTAAGTTTTACTTTTCTGCAAGTCTCTCCTGTGTTTGCCTGGGAGACTTGAGGGACTGGATTGCTTAAAAAAAAAAACCCCACATCCCATGATTCATTCGAACATGGCGAGCTCTCCCTGGGACTAGTGCCAACGGTGCAATCAAAAGCTGGCCAACGACTCCCTGAGGAAGTTTCTGGATCTGAAAATGAAGATGAGACCAGGAATAGCTTGCAGGTTAGCTAACCTAAATCTTTCTTGGAATAGCCTGCTGAGTGTAAATCAATGAGTAGATGCAGGTCCCTCGTCCCTCGTCTGCTGACTGGCTGCACAGACACGATGCCCAGCAGGTTGAGTTCTTCCCTATTAAAGTTGGTGAATCCTTCCTTCTTCCTTCCTTCCTCCTTCCTCCCTTCCTTCCTCCTTCCTCCCTTCCTTCCTCCCTTCCTCCTTTCCTTCCTCCCTCCCTTCCTCCCTCCCTTCCTCCCTTCCTTCCCTTCTTTCTTTCTTTTCTTTTCCTTCCTTCCTCCCTTCCTTCCTTCTTCCTTCCTTCCTTCCTTCCTCCTTCCTTCCTTCCTCCCTCCCTCCCTCCCTTCCTCCCTTCCTTCCCTTCTTTCGTTCCCTTCCTTCCTTCCTTCCTTCTTCCTTCCTTCCTTCCTCCCTTCCTTCCTTCCTTCCTTCCTTCCTTCCTTCCCTTCTTTCTTTTCTTTCTTTTCCTTCCTTCCTTCCTTCTTTTTTCTTTTCTTTTTTTCTTTTGCCCATTTCCACATTTCCTTTTTGCCTTATGCATCTCCAGGGAACTTCTGGCTCAAATGTATCCAGCAACAGGTACAACCTACCAGTACACCTCTCCCTCCGTTGGGCAGTCTTTGCATCCATCTCGCCCCTCTGGGTTCACTTTTCTTTCTGCTGAAGTAAATCCTGTGGCAGTCTTTTCTGCGAGGGTCTGTGGATGGAAAATGCCCATCCAGTTTGTAAATCTGAAAAAGTTTTGCTCTCTCACTCATGAGCAGCCGTGTGAGGATTCTCAACTGACGATTTTTCCCTTTAGCACATTGATGATGTCATTCCATTACAACCCTTTGGCTTTGAATAGTATCGATGAGGGATGTGATTATCATTTTGTAACGGGCAGTCTGTCTTTAGCACTCATTTTTTTCCCTCTTTATCCTTGATTTTTCTGCAGTTTCATAAGGATGTGTCTAAGAAGAATCTTTTTTCAGGTATCCTGTACAGTATTTGGTACACTCTTTCAGTATGAACAAAAACTCCTGCCCACATTTCTTCCACTGCTGCTCTTCCACATCTTCTCTATCCTCTTACCCCAAACTATGGCCAGCCCATGTTAGAAACTCTCTCTCCATCCCCTGGAGCTCTAAACTGCTCTTTCTTACTCATCTCCATCTGTCCATGCTCCATTCCGGGTATATTCCTGGTACTCTCTCTCAATTTTCTACTTTTCTTTCTGTGTCCAATACAGAGGAGTCTTATTTACATTAACGAGTATGTTTTTCCATTCTAAGTTTTATGGTAAGTTCTTTTTCATATTCCCGTCCTTATTGCACTCCTGCCTGTTTTGCTTCATAGCTTTCTATTCTTTTAGAGATATCATTCATTCCTTTATCTCTTGAACATCCTGAAGCCATCATTTTAAAGTGGTTTTCAGACAGTTCTGTTATTGTCATTTCACCTGGAAGGAATTCATCTGCTCACTGTTGATGTAAAACCGAACACAAGAGTGGGGGCCAGATCTAGGATCACCGTATCAGACGTAGATTAAGTTGGGACACCCCTCCTCTTGAAAGAAGCCTGAAAAGAAATGCTGAGACCGCCACCTGGACCCATGGCCCTTAGGAAAGGCGCAGAGCCATACAGGTGAGGGAAACGCCACCCAGTATCCTGGACCTGAGCGCGGCCTTCTCGTCATCTGGGGTTTGGAGCTCTGTTCTGCCATGATGCTGGCTTCGGTCCCCCCTCTCCTGCAGGGTATTTTCGAACACATAAACTCTGCTTACCACGCGCAAGCTTGTGTTCCTGATAAGAGGTACGGCCCACGGGGGTGCTTATCTTTCTGAGCGTGGCTGGATGTTTTTAGTGTTTTGTTTTCACATCGTATTTATCATTGTCGTGTAGTGAGGGTTGGAGAGGGGCTGAAAGTATGAACGGCACTTAATTCTGACTAAGACTTTCCTTTTAAAAAAAATTTGAGTTGATTTTGGAGAGAGAGAGAGATTGGTTGTTTCACTCATTTATGCATTCATCGGTTGCATCATGTATGTGTTCTTTCTTTCTTTGGCGGCATTGAACCCACAAACACAGCGTGTCGGAGTAGCACTCTGCCCACTGGGCTACCCGACCGGGGTACTGAGACCTCCCGAGTGTATACATTCGGCCCTCAAACAGCCCCGGGGCACAGGGCACCAGCCCCATGCAGTCAAAAATCCACATGTAACTTTGACACCTCCCTACCTTAGCTGTCCCTCGGTATCCATGGATACCAACACCCACAGATGTATAAAATAGCGTGGAATGTAGGTCAACGCAAACGGTCCCCCCTCTGCACCTGCAGAATTCCAACCAGATGGAAAACAGGACAGATATTTATTGGAAAAAAAAATACGCACGTAAGTGGGCCCGTACAGCCTCAACCCGTGTGGTTCAAGGGCCCACAGTAATTTATATCGGAAGTTCTGTATCAATTTTATACCTTCAGAGTCGCTACATCGCCATAACGTGTTCCGATTTCCAAGAACAATTTTAAAGTTCGCTCACCACAAGCAAGTGTTAGGATTCTTTGATTTTGACTTTGTTTTATTAACTATTGAAAGTTAGCATCATCCTATGACATGTTACCCTCCGAGCTGCAGCTGCTCTCTGAGTGTAAATAAATGTCTTATGAATCTTTTGAGCTGTGTGTGTATGTCAAGAGATGAGGCCCTTGGGTTGCACAACGACCAGCGTGATTTTTTTCCGGCCGCAGTGCTTGTTGACAGATTTGGGGGATTCTCTCAGGTGGAGGTGCGCGCGGATGACTCCGCCCCGGCTCAGCGCAGCACTGCGGCCTGGGAGCAGCGCAGTGCACAGGCCGCGGGTCGGCCGAGGCCCCTCCGCACCCGGGGGCTCCGGACCTCAGCGCGCACTGGCCGTCACACGAACATCTGCGTGACAGCCCAAAGCGATAACATGGGTAGAGGGGAGCTGAAGTCCGAGCTGACGACTCGGGGAAGGCTCCGAGGTGATGGTCACTCATATCACCTCTGCTTTCCGTCCCCCAGTCGCCAGCGATAATTGCAGCCTCTCCTCTCTCCTTCCTTGGCCGCGGGGAGTGTGTCTGTGTGTGTGTGCACACGTGTGTCCTCCCACACACGTCTGTACCTGCAGCTGCAAGGTAATAACTTTTCGGAGGACTGTCTTATACCCATTGTCCTGCTCTGGAGGGAGGACGCCTGCCCAGCGCGTGTGCCACGAGGTGCTCCGAGTCCAGAGCTGAACGGCCTCGAGAGAGAAAGGGCTCTAGGAGCCAAATGCAGACTCCACTGGCCAGGGAGGCTGAGCATCCGGGTCTTGTGAGAGCCTCTAGGGTCGTGCAGCCAAGGGGACTGACCGGTCCCACGCAGCCAGCCTAGGTGTATTCTGAGACAGATGACGCCACGGAAGGGAGGATGCTGGGAAAATGCGGCCAGCAGTCAGAGGCTTCATCACTCCTCCTCCACTCAGCTGGGGATTTAAAGTGGGAAGAGTCAGATAGATAAAGTCTTCAGTATCCAGCCTAACACTTGCACCCCATGCGAGGCAGAGCAGGGATTGATTGGCTCATGCTCCTAGATTCTAGGACCTGACAGAAATGTTGCCGCCTCCTTTGCTAATCTCACTATATTGGAGTTCCGACAAGTGATCCTCCCTCTCGTACTCACCCCTATGACAAGAATGCATTCCGATATTTTTTTATTGTGTCTGTTCTATGAGAGTCCTTTTATTTATTTATTTTTTAAGTCTGCAAGTGGTTGTCTGCAGATGAATGGATAAATACAATGTGACTTACATCTATGTTATGTTTGCATAAAAAGGGTATATTATCTCACCTCAAAGAGGATGGAAGTTTTGTCACATGCTACCACATGGATGACCCTTGAGGACATTATGCAGAAGTGAAATAGTCACAAAAAGACACACACTGTATGATTCCATTTATTATGCAAAGTACCGAAGAGTGGTTAAATTTACAGGGACAGGAAGTAGAATGGTCGTTGCCAGGGGCGGGGGGAATGGGCAGTTATTGTTTCATGGGGAGAAAGCTTCAGTTTTGCAAGATGAAAATATTCTGGGGAGGGATGGCGATTGTGGTTGCACAAAAATGTCGACGCACCTAACACTGCTGAACTGTATGCTTAGCAATGGTTAAGATGCTAAATTTTATATTATTTTTGCCCCTCTCCTCCCTAACCACAATGAGATAATCACGACAAAGCAAGTGGGAACATGTAGCAGGGGGACTCTGCCTAATCTGGGGTCAGTCCGGGAGGTCTCCCTGGAGGAGGCGGCACGGACACCAGGACCACAGAGATGAGTGAGGTTAACCAGGAAAGGGTGTGTGTGTGGGGGGGGGGGGGGGTAGGGGCTGAAGAGGGCTCTAGACCCTGAATAGGTGAAGCAGCCACCGCCCAGCCCTTACCCAACCCTGTGGGGGTCGGGGTCACCGCAGTCAGCCAGCTTCCTGCTTTCAGTGTCTTTCCCCCTGTGCACTGATGCCAGGTTAATTTTTCCTGAGCGCCTCCTGGGTCCTGTCGCCCTCCCACCTCCTCCGTTAATCCTTCCAGAACTCCTCGAGTTGCTGGCTGAATAAGCCCCCTGTCTCGCACTCAAGGCTGTCTTTCCCTGGCCTCACCCGGCCCTCCAGCCTCACTCTTCCTTCCACTGCCCGTGAACGCTGGCCCCAGGCCTGTTCCTCTGTCATCGTTAGTGAGCTTATTAGTCCCCTCCTCAGCACTTCTGCTTGTGTCACTTCTGTTCTGTCCCCCGGGCCTGGCCCCTCCAGTTTCTTCAGTTACTGCCTCGACCCCTTCCGGTCCTCAGGGACCCACTCCCTTTCCGGATTCTGGACCGTGTGGTCTTGCCCTTGCTGCCCTGTCCTTTCACCTCCCCTCTCCCTCCCCGGCTCCGCACACATTCCCCGGGAATGGAGTCTTACTCATGTCCCTAGTGCTTACTGCCGTGTCCATGGAGCCAACAACATTCCCTGCTGTGCAAACAGCCACCCGCTAATAATTAGTCCTCGCGGCCAGCGGCTTATCACCGGCCGGTGGGAGCCGGCCGACCCGAGGCTGATGCGGACCAGGGCAGCGGCCTGGTTTCCCTCAGCACCCGCCAGGAGCCCACCTCCAGCGCTGCTCCATCTACTCCTGACATTCTTGAGCTGCACATCTCCTGACCAGGCCCTCCAGATGCTTAACAGGATTATCTGCCCGGCAGCGCAGCCCTCCCAGGCGAGTGACTTCACCCGGGGGAGTGCGGGTGGTGGGGGGCGGGGGGTGCAGGGCCAGTAATAAGGCAAAGGCGCATTTTTGGGAGAGGCCGGGGACACGCTGGCAGGGGCGATGGTGGGGAGGGCGGAGGAATCAGGTGAGGCCCTGCACTCATTAGAAGCCAAACGGGTGTTTGAACTCCGGAGCAAAGCCTCTTTCGCAGACCGGAGCTTTCGCACAGCGACTCACCGCCTAACTATTCAATTGGCAAATGCAACCACCACCGTCATGGGCTGGGGAGGAGTGGGGGCGGAGAGCGAGGAGGCGCAGGGGTTGGGAAATCCACCTGGATGCCATCAGTCTTGCCAGAGTAAACAGAGCTGACAGGAGTGCTTGCCTGCAGCCTGGTACAGGTTAGGGGGGGTCACAGAAACGGCCCGGTGACCCGCCCGCCTGAAGGTAGAGACGCTCTGGAATCTGTCACAAAGGACAGAGCTGAAAGCTCACTCCTCGCGGAATGAACGCGGCTCCTGGCATTCCACACGGTGGGGAGTGCATGCACTCTTCACACTGTTTAAATGTAAATCTGAGCCGGGATCCAATACGCACGTTTAAAGCAAAATGAACTGCAAAGATCCCCCCCACCCCCGATATGGGGACCCGTTGTTAGAGATGCCACTAGCAATAAAAAAAAAAAACAGTTATTCAGAGCTCTTTCTCAGTTTTCTGGAGAGTTTAGAAAGAATTGCCAGATTTGTAAGAACTTGCCACATGGTTATCTAGAATTCTCCCAACACATCAGCAGACTCTAGCTCGAGCAGGGGTCCTTCAGTAAAGTCCTATTTAATAGAAGATGAAAACCTCTCTTCAGGAGAACAAAAAACCCAGCCCTGGTCAGGGGTGCAGTTGGAAGAGTGGTCCCGTAGTCTCAAAGGTTGCAGGTTCGATCCCCGGTCAGGGTGCATATGAGAGGCAATTGATCGATGTTTTACTTTCACATCCATCCATCTCTCTCTCTGTCTCTCTGTCTCTCTGTCTCTCTCTCTCTGTCTCTCAAATCAATAAATATATCCTCAGGTGGGGATTCAAAATAGTAATAATATATTGAAAAAGGAACAAACCCCCAAGCACTCAGTTCTCTTTAGGGAGCACACAGGTGATGGCAGACAGTGGCCATCGGCACGTGTCACAAGACTCTCTCCCGCGCCATCCGAAGTGGTGGAGGAATTGTGAATAGAAAGGGTTTGAGTAACTAATCAGGAATTTTCAGATTGGAGGTTTGCTCTCCCCTCCAGCAGGCCCTGAGGGGCTGGACTGTGCCCAGAATGTGCCCGTGTGGACAGGGGTCACCCGAACATTCAAAGTCACGGCCGCGGCCCCGTGGCTCGAAAGACACACAGACGGTGCCTTGTGAGGCTGAAGAAAAACAGCCGCCAGCCTGAACCTGCCCTCGCCCCCCCAATGTCCCGCTGATTTGTCCTGTGACCTTGGGCAAGTCACTTCACCAGCCTGCGTCTTATTTCTTCACCCATAAAACAAAGACAGTAAAAACCCCGCTGCCTTCGGGGGTTCCTGGCCCTAATGAAGGCTCGTAAAGCGCTTTGAGATCCTTAAGATAAAAGCGCCTGCAGAGGAGTGAAACCCGGTTATTATGCTTCGGCCACGGCGTTCCCATCAACGCCACGGTCAGGCTCCTACCCCACCTCTCAGCGAAGATTTAATGGCAGAGGGTTGCAGTAAGTTCTCCAAGGACAGAGACCTCCATTACTGATACAGAATACATTGTGGCGAACTAGTATATTAAGGGCTATTACCATGAATAATTAAGGCCAGGTTCTACTTACAGATGGATGAACCGAGCGTCTGTTGCAATGTAGTGAACTTTCTTAGTGGCTCCCCCCCGGGCCCCGCATCCCCCGACCGGCCAACGTCACGAGATGTATCGATTCTCGGGGGGATCCTCCAGTTTGCATGGGTTCGCTTCACACCGTGGGTGGGCGACGTGAACTTCCGGGGGATCCTTCTCTATCTATGGCGAGAAATAAGCCCGGTGAGAGGTCCCGTCTTAGGGACGAGAGAAGACAGTTCTTCCGTGAGAAGGAAGGGCTGAGCGACACAAGACCCCTATGTCTGCGATCGATCTCGGACACGTCTTCCGGCTTAAAAACACCGAGGAACGTCCGAGCCGCACCCCTGGCGTGCCCGTGGAGGGGCAGAGGCGGGCTCACGCATACGTTTCGGCTGATCTCCCACAGTGCTGCCGCTCCTGGTGATGCGTCCGCTTTGGACGGTGGCATGTAGTGAGGTCAAATAAAAGCCTCTGGATAACTTACTGCATTTGAACATTAAAAATTCATCGTTTCTAAATTCAACAGCGTTAAAAAAGACGTCTCGTGTAAGGGGCAACGTGTGGGTTTTAAAAGGACGTGGGACGGTGGCAGGGTGGCTTGCTCGGTTAGAGCATCACCCCGTGTGCCGAAACGTGGGTTTGATTCCCAGTCAGGGTGCTCATGGGAGGCGACCTATTGATGTTTCTCTCCTCCCCCTCCCCTCTAGAAATCAATGAACATGTCCTTGGGTGGAGATTAAAAAGGCAAAAATAGACAAGACACACAGCTAAGAGGAAGTAGGGACACTAATGTGTCTATATTAATTGGTGGGGTGACTCAGGTTGTAACTGTCCCAAGACGATTTTAAGCCCATGTCCACAGTATTCGTGTTTGCACTGTGTGGGACAGTAGTCTGTTCTTCATCATTTTTGTATATTTTTAAAGTAATGCTGCCATTGGAATTAGCCCATGAAAGGTAGTCGCAACACCAGTGTGCCTGTGACTGTATGTGGAGGGAGAGAAGACCAGGTTCCTTTCTGTCGGGGATAAGGGTCACCTTCAGATTTCTGGAATGCTCTTTGGAAAGGGGAAGGTGCTGGGGGGTGTCGCTACTCCGGTGAGCTCCGTCGGTGCAGCCGGTAAACCCCACCCACGACTCACATCGATGGGCCAAATACTGAAAAAACCATCAGGTCCATTCAGGACCATTGGGTTTCTAGATAAGCAGGATAAACCATCTTTTGAGGCAACCTGCAGCTCTTTTTCCCGATTCGAGCCAAGCTTTCCGAACGTGCCGTGCCGTGCCACGGTACGCCCTTGCCTTCCAGCAGGTACCTCCGCCCACCATCCACGCTCTGCCCGGCAGACTCCTGCTCATCCCTCCAGGCGCAGGTCTAAACATCTCGGGCCCTCCGTGGCGTTTCCAAACAGAGGCGGTGGCTTCCCGCTGATTGCTCTCACACACTCAGCTTACACCCTGTCCTGTTGTGCGACCAACACACCCCAGTGCAAGTATTTCAGTGTTGATTTCCCGTCCAGCCATCAGCTCTCAGGCGTGGGGACCATACCTTCTTCCATCTCTCCTGCGGCTCCAGCAGCAGGAGTGATGGGACCGAGTGCCAGGTGTGGAATGCAAGTCCAGCAACTCTAAATTCAAACGTTTACCAACCAACCACGACACAGGCACTGACCAATCAGAGCAGATGCTGGCTGTAAACAATCATTAGGGCCCTGGCCGGGTAACTCAGTTGGTTAGAGCATCATCTCGATAAGCCAAGGTTGTGGGTTCAATTCCCAGTCAGGGCACATACAAGAATCAACCCATGAGTGCATAAATAAGTGGAACCACACATCGATGTTTCTCTCTCTCTCTCCTTAAAAATCAGTTTAAAAAAAAACAAACACAATCATTAAGGCTGTTCTGGAATATAACCATCCACAGGCTGCATAACAGGTGCTAAATGGTCATTGAAATAAATTCAGCTGTAGCCTGAGTTACAACACGGGGCTGTACCTGGAGCCAGGTGTCACCATTCTCCCGCCCGGGAGAGGGGAGGGGCACACCTCCTTCACGGTGCTGCAAGGTGAGGAGTCGAATGGGAAGGTGCCTCATGCCCAGTACAAGTCGACTGAGTCTGAATGTGTCTGCGGCGAAATCACCAGCTACCAGAAGCCCTAGAAAAGTGGCCCTAGGACATCATCTCGAAAGGGATCATCATGGCCCACGTCATCAGGGATCCTTTGGGGAGTCTGGCCTGGAGCCTCTTCAGAGGAGGTCGGGTGCGAGAGTCTGTGTGAAGTGATGCTCCCCCTGAGCCGGTGGCCCGGCTGCCAGCCGGCACCACAGCAGAACTCTGGGGACAGGGCCCGGACGTGGGTCTTTCTGAAAACTCCCTTGAGTTATTCCACTGGGCAGCCACGTTTGAGAACCAGAGACGAGGGTGTAGGGCGCCCAGACCAAGATGGCCACAGAGGCCTGGCAGCTCACAGGGACAAGCCAGAGGAAGACAGCTGGGAGTAGTGAGGACTGCGGAAAACTGGAAAGCACTTGTATTTACAGATCCCCGGCTTTTCGAAAACGAACACACTGCTCCAGCCAAATGAAACACAGCTGCGAGCCGGGTCCGGCCCATGGGACACGGGCCTGCAAACCCCGCCTGCCCGCCCTCCCGCCCGCCGAGAGGCCACCGAGGGTTCCCAGAACAGGTCACGGCCGGGCCTCAGGAAGTGCCGCTGCGGCGAGCTGCCTCGCGCTTCCCCAGCGAGGATTCCCCCTGCGTTCCCCTCCCTTCTCCCCAGGCAGCGTCTCCCCAGATGCCACGGTTAACTGGCTTTTATTTATTTCACATGCGTTTACATCGCAGGTGCCTAGAAAACAGAGTTTACAATGCCGCCACAGCACATGCCCGTGAGGGCTGAATTTCATCCTGGTGAAAAGTGCCCCACAGTGATTACTGCTGACGAGGCTCTTGCTGAAGCTATTATACGGGTTCTTCTGTTTGAAGGGGAGGGAGTAGATCAGGTCAGCTGCGGGGAGGTTTTTTTTTTTTTTCCCTTTTTTTCCCCCCCAGCACAATGGCTGGATGTTCTTAGGGACAGATCGCCCTTTCTAGGCCGACCTTGCCGAGGGACACGCCTCTTTCCCGGTAGAGGACTTGGGTGTCCCGGCAGCAGCGGGAGGACATCCTTATTTTGAAGGCCCAGGTACAGCCTCCGCTGTGTTCCTTCAACGTCCCTCGGGTTCAGAAGCGGTTGCCTGAACTGGGTGTGGCCCGGACAAGGCTGAACAAGTCCCGTCACATTTTCCTCCCAGATCCTCCCCACCCGTTATTAGTAAGTAGTTCCCTCACCGCTCCGAGGCCGGGACACCGAAGGGGCAGCCTGGGGTGGGGTGGCCAGGGCGCGGTGCCCAGCAGAATTTGCCCCCCAGAGGGGGAGGGTGGCCCCACTCCGGTTCCTCCTGCAGGTCCCTGGGGAGGCCGCAGAGTGGGCGAACAGCGGGGTCTGTAGTTTCTAATCTGCAGTGTCTGGGTGTCTTTCCAGAAACTCACCTATTTTGTATGGAGTCTTCCTCTGTCACCTGTGCACTGGAATATCTTTCACAAGTGGAACTACTTAGATCCGTGGCGGGGAAGAAAAACAATCGCCACCGTAATGATAACGAAGAGAGAATAAACCAGCATGCCTGGAATGAATGAATGAATGACTGATGAATGAATGAGCGAATGAATGAATGAAGGAGTAGCAGTCACCCTGGACCAAAGTTCTCCTGGACTGAGAGCAGACAGGCTTCATGGGGAGATAGGAAGACCGTGCGTAATTAATTCCATTTTTGGGCTCTCTGCTCTGTGTCACTTGCTGTGTCAGAACCGGGGAACAAGGACGAACAAGTAAGTTCCTGCCCTCGGGGAGCTGCCTGGAGAGGGGGTGACGGAAGCCGCCCCGGTGTGCCCGGTGCGCTGACAGGCACCGGGTGTACCAGTGCTGTGGGAGCTGAGAGGAAGTGACTAACTCCGCCTCGGGGCACAGGGAACGTCTTGGAGGAGCTGGGACATCAGGGCTGGGTCTCAGACACGCCCTTTCCCAGCAGGAGCCTGACTCCAAGTTGGGGACCCTGGCTGGCCTGGGGGAAAAGCCCGAGTTGGCCCCACGCCTGGTTTCCCATCTGCTCTCCTCCAGCCTCCTTCCCGGGGAGAGGGGAGGGCAGACACAGCCTGTAGAGGCCGCTTCTCTCCCTCCTCCTAACTAAGCCTCTCACCCTGCTCATCCATCACTTGGGGTACCAAGAACCCCGGTGGAGAGGGAGGGCACCGGGGCTTGATGATCAGACTCACAGAGATGGTGGGGCGTGAGAAAAGGCAGGGATGGAAGCTGGGGCGTAGCGAGGTTTGCTGTCAGGGTGAGTGGGAGTGGTCCAGGGCGTGGTCCCGTTCACCAGGTGGGGGTCTTTCATCACCCACGCTGTTTGGAATTGTTGGCACATGGAGATAATAAAAAGCAGATAGACATTTCGTTCGTTAGTTCTGGTACTGTTTTAAAATCCTCTGCAGAAAATGTGCCCCCTTATTCTGTGCACCACAGGTGGGCTCTTCCTTCCCCTGCCCCCCTGCCCCGCCCCCGCTGGTCACGGAATCAAACAACTTCCTGAAAATTCGGAGAAAAACTGAAGATTCAAGACCATTCCCCATATCTTGGGATTTCAGCCAGGGTGTGGCTCTCCCTGTGCCCAGCACACAGCCCCAGGTAGGAGATGCTAGGGGTTTGATCTGTGAGCTCTGAACCCCACCACACCCCCACCCCCCTGAGGACGAGGCACCTCGAGGGACCATCACACCCTGTTCTCACCCAGAGACACCGGTGGTAGAGGGGAGGGCATGGCTTTCTGGATCTTTTTGTATCTCATACCCACCTTAAATTTTTTTTTTAATTGATTGATTTTAGTGGGGGGGAGGAGAGAAAAAAACATTGATTTGTCATTTCATTTATCTCTGCATTCTTTGGTTGCTTCTCATATGTGCCCTGACCAGGGATCAAACCCACAACCTTGGTGTAGCAGGACAGCGCTCTAACCAACTGAGCTACTTGTCCAGGGCTCTCATACATGGCTTTGAAAGCAAAAGTTGGCTCATGCCGTAGATTCTAATTTGGAAACTCTATTTTCCACTTAATCTATCACGAGCATCTTTCCATGTCAGTAAGTATCAGTTCTGCAGCATCCTTTTTACTGGCTGAGTAGTTTCATTTGATAGACGGAGCACCTTCTAACACAACCCTTGTTTCTCGCACAGCTCCGTCCTGACCTTTGAAATCTGAACCAGGGTTGCCGAGCAGCCACTGGGACAATGGTTGTTTGGACACGCTCTTCCCAGAGTCAGAGGCGACCTGTACTTGAAAGGTCTCGGCTGCATGTCTCCAGGGTGTGCCTCAGCCCCAGAAGCCTGGATTCTCATCTATGAAGGATTACTGTTGCCCTGGCTGGTGTGGCTCAGTGGACTGAGCGCCAGCCTGGGAACCAAAGGGTCGCTGGTTCGATTCCCAGTCAGGGTGCCTGCCTGGGTTGTGGGCTAGGTCCTCCCCAGTAGGGGGCGCATGAGAGGCAACCACACACTGATGTTTCTCTCCCTCTCCTTCCTCCTCCTTTCCCCTCTCTCTAAAGATAAACAAAATTTTTTTGAAAAGATTAATGTTAAAATTCTTTGTCCGTTGATTAGGCCAAAATGTATCCTAGTTGAACTTATATTTTTGATAGCTAGTCAGGTGGCATATTTTCAATGTGGTCACCAGCCAGGTGTATTTCGCCTTTTATGTCTTTAGTCTGTTTTTCCTCGGAGGTGTTGGTCTTTTTCTTTTTTAGTAACGTGTAAGGTCTGAAACAGTAAGATCACCGACACTGCCATATTTGGGGCAAACCATGCTGGGCAATCGACTACTTCCTTTTGATTTTAAGTTTTTTTGTTTTTTTAAACACACGAGTCAAATCTATAATCCTTTCCTTTTTAGTTTTGATCTTTCAGAGCCACTTATATTATTTCCTTTCGGTAATCTTTACAGTCGTGTTTTTAAGTTGACACCTAATTTGTATGCCGTAGAATTTACCATTTTTAAACGTAGAATTGATTGGTTTTTCATACATTCGCAAGGTTCTGCAACAATCACCACTATCTAATTCCTAAACATTTTCATCATACCCCGTCAAAAAAAAACAAACCCACATCCAGTAGCATCCCTCCTCATTCCCCTTATCCCAGCCCTTGAAAACCACCAGGCTGCTTTCTCTCTCTATGGACTCGCCTGTTCGGGACATTTCGTGGGAGTGGAGTCACTCGCTATGGGGCCTTCGTGTCTGGCTTCCTGCACCGAGCATCCTGCTTCCAACGTTCATCGTAGAATGAATCCACATTTTATTCCTTTTCGTAGTGTTCACTGTGTAGTTACACGTCTTCTCTACCTACTCGTCACGTGTTGTGATTTTATAAGACGTTTTTTGTGAAGGAACTGTGTGTCTCAGTCGCTCTCGACGTGTGGCCCTCAGATGGCCACATCGCCTAGGAACTGGTCACAAATGGCAATTCTCAGGTGCCACCCGGACCAGCGGAGTCACAACCCCCGGGATAGGCAGTGGTGACGGACCGTCAGATGCTCAAAGTTGGGGATGCGGTAGAAAAAAGAACATTTCAGGAGGAAGACACAGCAGGAGGAAAGTCATAGAAGTTGGCATTATTTAGAGGTAACCTACTTCATTGAAAATGACTGGAGGAATCTCAGAGGTGGGGAAAATAAGTCTTCATTCCAAACCCCAGTCCTCCCCACACCTCTCATCCACATTGTTAAAGAGACATGCACGTAGCCCTCGCCTTTGTGGCTCAGTTGGTTGGGGCATCATAAACTGAGAGGTCCTGGGTTCGATTCTCGGTCAGGGCACATGCCTGGGTTGCCGGTTCTGTCCCCAGTCAGGGTACCTATGATAGGCCACCGATTGATGTTTTTTTCATATCAATGTTTCTCTCCTTCTCTCCCCCTCTCTCTAAAATCAATGAGCGTGTCCTTGGGTGAGGATTTAAAAAAAGGGGGGGTGGCATACATGTAAAGAAAACTCACTTGGCTACAGCTTTCTTTTGAACCAAAGGTTATTTTATTAAAGACTACTATGTCTGAAAAGGAGGCTCGATTTAACTTCGAAGACGCCAAGCTCGTGCATTCATTACAGGGCATCGATGTCCACGTAGGTCACTGTCCCTCACCACCGAGGACACACGAGTGAGGAGTGGCCCGAGACCACCCCATCCCCGAGGACCCTAGAAACCCTGCAGCCCCCCGCCCCCCGGAGTGGCTGAGAAATGGTTAAGCAGCAAATTCCTGGGAAGGCGGCGGCCGCCGCCGCAGGAAGCTGGGTACAGCCGATGATATGTGCACGGTGGGGGGGACATTTCCAAGTTGTTCTCAGCCTGGAAATAGTTCCCTTCAAAAAAAAAACACACAAAAAACCAGATGCTGTAAAAGCTCCCTCATGCAGGCTGCTGGGCGGGGAAAGGGTCTGTAGGCAAGATGCGCACGGGGCAAAGGCAGAGCCCGGCCACAGCCACGCCGAGTGCTCACTCGTCTGCAGTCACCGGCGCAGACGGGTCCGCCCGGAGCTCTGTGAACCGCGCTGAGAAAGATGCGCTCGCCGCGGTGTGAACTCTGGGTGGCTGCGGGTATGCGCCGGAGCCCGTGGCTATGGATCTGAGGACAGTGAGCACCAAGGAGGGGGGCCTCCCCATGCAGAATGCGGTGGGGCACGGGACCCAGGAAAGGACGTGGGGGCGATGCAAACCTAAGGGGGGTGACAGGAGGAGATGGGAACAGCCTGCCCGAGGCGATTCCCTTCCACGTGTGCCTGGGAGCCTCAGCGGGTGCCGAAGTGGACGTGACCGCCAGAACCTCCGTGCCGCGGAGATTTTGAATTACAGCCCACACACACACAGACACACACACACACACAGACACACCATTCAGGATTCTTACACAATATGGCACATTGTATAAGATAAACTCAAGTGTAAGGAGTGTAAGGTGCCTGGATGAGACCAGCCCAATAGATAAAAAGTCCAAACACTGGCATTCTTCGTGCTGCCTCTAACGTCCTGAGCAGGAAGCTTCGCAGTGGGTTTTGGGCAACGTGGCCTCCGCCCAGAGACCAGGTCCACTCTGTGGACGGGGGTGTCCACAGAAGCCTGCTCTGGTCTGACCGGGAGGAGCCCACGAGCCGGCAGCACAGAAAACCCTCGAGTGTCCCCACCCAGGGGTGGGCTCCAGTCCTGCCCAAGGACCAGCCCTCAGAACACCCTGAGTCGGTGCGGTCACCACGCCAGCCCGACAGTGGAGCTGGCCACTGAGAGGGGAAAGTCCACGCTCCTCATGTGGCTGGTGGAAATGAGGCTCTTCCGGGGGACCCCAGGGAAAGCAGGCCCTCACACATGGGGGCCGCGTTCTCTCCCTCCTGTCTGGGGGTTTTCACAGTCGCCTGCCGAGTCCCCCCTCGCCCAGGTCCTCCTGTGAGGGCAGATCGGTGACCTTCAGGCCAGCCCTTTGCTCGGAGCTGGAGTGGGAGGGACCTTGGATCTAGGGCAGCCGAAAACCTCCCTGTCATCAGCCCATGTCTCTGGGGGAGCGGGAGGGTCTTCAACCCCCAGTTTTCCAGTTAGAGAAGCTGAAGGCTTTGAAAAGACTTATCCCGAAACCCACACCCCCAGGGGGCCTCCCCCACCCCCGACCCTAAGCAGAACAGGGCCGAGTCAAGTACAGGCAGAGGCCTGGGGGCAGGACGCTGTGGCCTGTCTGGCCCCGTGGGGGGCCCACGTGGAACTGGGCAGAAGCAGCCTGGCTCTGGACTCCTGTTCCAGGCTCCCTCCCTTGGTGCCGCCCCATCCCTGCATCCCCCCCACCCCACATACACAACCAGAAAGCCTTCTAAGTGGTTGCCTTCAAATCTAACCCTAAAAGTAGAGTGGCAGAGGTGTGTCTGGGAAAGGTGTGTCCGCGTGGCTGGGGCCAGCTGGCCCCCCAGGGCGGTGCGGGCAGCTGTGGCCGTTTCAGACGAGGGCACCCGGGCGGACAGCGAGGGCAGGCACGTCCCCTCGGCCGAAGGACAGCGGCTGCAGAGTGCAGACACGGGCTGTGGGAACGCTCGGACGCTTTAATCCCCTCCTGCGGCCTTTTCTCTCGGTATTTCCTGAGGACAGTGTGGGGCCTGCAGCGACTAGCTTTGGGTCTGACTAAGCATTTTCTGCGGAGAGGAGCAAGCCAAGACGAGGCCTCATTCCTGGACGGGTGTACACGGCCGGGGGAGAGGCAGAGAGAGGCTGCAGCGGGCTCTCGGCCTGGGCCTGCGAGTCCTGCAGAGAAGGGAGGGCCCGGAGGCCTGTGGCCGCACACTCAGGAGTGTGCGAACTTGGCCCCAAAATAGCGACAGGCTTCAGAAACCAGAACAAGCCCAGAATGCTCCCCGCCACAGCTCCGGAGTTTTCCTCCGGGGATATATTCTTTCTTAATTGTGAACTCTGGGATCTGGGAGAACCCTACGTGCTGTAAGCTGTGGGTTATAAAATCATTTCATCAGGACCTTGACCTTGGGTCCTGTGTGCGAGTTCATGGCAATTTATAAATTTTCTGTTGTTTGTGTAGGGTGAGATACTTGTTTATCACTAGGAGCCCCAAATAAAAATGCCTCTTTGAATAAAATTGAAACGGTGACCTCCCCGGGTCGGCTGTTGGCAGGGGTGGGTACGAGGGAGCCTCCTGGAGAGTTGGGAATGTTCTAGGCCTTTATCTGGGCGGTGGTTGTGTGGGTGAGTGCGTGTGTAAAAATTAAAAAGGCATCAGGTACTTTTACTCTGTGTGAGTAATGGCTCATTAAAAAAAAAATTAAAATTCTAAATGCTGATTCCATTGCTTTGATAAGCCGGTCGCTTGGGGAAGGAGCTTTCATTTCCGAAAGCTAAAACATGGGAACGGTATACACTTCAGGCCGTCGCTGGGCCGTCTCCCTGCAACACCCTTTGTGCCCAAGGCCTGACCTCCTGAGACACGACCGACTTTGCAGGGTCAGAGACGGTTTTCCCCGTCTGTCGTTCTCGTCCGTAGCAAATGTGGGCATGTCATCCGGAATGCAGCTCGGAGGCCCTGATGAAATCGGAAAAGCGTGTGCAGATAGAAATCGCCCTGGGATGGATCCAGGCGCTTCCTGCCACTCTCCAGATGTCGCCGGGCTGGAAGCCGCCCTCCCCGGGGGAAGTGATTCAGCCGGCCTCCGCCAGATGTGTCGGAAGCCGCCTCGAACACACATGCTCGCGCCGTCCCGGTCGTGCGCAGCCTGTGCTCTCTCGGTCAGGAGTGAGGAATGCGGGCAGGGGCGCATGCCAGGAGTCTCTCGAGCGTGGCCCACCCGTGGGTCGGCCGACGGCACGGCGCACTGATCCGGCGGAGGTGTGCCTCCGCGGCGCAGGCTGAGGCTGGTTAAAGTGGTACCTGGGCTCCGGGACCTCGGGCACACACTCGGCCCTTCCCGGGGGACTCACCCCGCGGTTCCAAGGCCACCCCGACATCTGCGCTGGAGCAGCGCAGCGTGGCAGAGACGCGCTGCCCGCACCCAGCTGTGTGTCAGCGGCCCGGATGAGCAGAGAGCACCCCTCCAGTGCCCGGGCGCAAAGTTCTAGTTCCGCGTCATTCGGAGTAATCTTTTTTTAAAACTGATTTTTAGAGAGAGACAGGAGCGGGGAAAGAGAGGGAAGCATCAATTTGTTGTTCCACTTATTGATGCATTCATTGGCGGATTCTTATATGCGCCCCCACCGGGGAGGAAATCTGAAACTCCGGTGAATCTGGAGAAATCTCGAATACCACCACGTGGCAGGCTGCTTTGGGGGCCGGTCTGACTCACTGTGGTTCTCCCCCCGCTCTGGCCGTCCGGGGGTGCAGGCTGCCTGCAGGGGGCCTTCCAGGCTTCCACTGGCCCCCCTCCCCGTTGTAGATTGCCGTGAGTGGGAATGTGTCCAACTGTTCTGAACTCACCGAGACACACTCCGCAGGAGTCCTGCCTGCGCTGAGAACGGAGGGGTGAATGTGCCTGCACACTTGCTCACAGGTGTGCATGCACGCACACTTCCACGGGAGGGGAGACGGGCCACCGAGTACAGTATCATTCAGAGACGCCCTCAGGAAAGCCTCTGCCGTGCGCACGACGCCCCGGCTGGCCCACGCGGCTGTGAGACACACGTCGCGGTGTGTGGCTGGCTCGGTGGGCGGATGCAGAGATATTGCTCCACCGCCATTCCGCGCTTGCTCGGAGAGCAGGCTTCGCTGAGCTCCGCCCCCAGCGCTTTATCCGCGGACCTCCCAGCCTCGGTGGAATTCACGGGTGCCGCCCGGGGGCTCCGCTCCCCGGGCGGCGCGGATGGAGCTGGAAGTCTGTCGTTCTTGGCAACGGCACCAGGAAAGCCAAAACAACCTCGGTCATCGCCTCAGTTCATCAGAAAACCATTGTCTCTTGTCCCCATGAAGATCTTCCTTTACAATCACGGCCTGGTGGCTTAGACGCTGATCCTCCGCCCCGCCAGGCCAGAGGAGGCGCCCCACACTAAGGTCTCCCTCGCCTGCCGTCCCCGCGGCACCCGCTCACACTGTGCGTGGCGACCTGCCTGCCAGTCCCCACCTCCGTACCGAGTGCTCGAAGCAGCCGCTGAAATGTTGGCCGCACCTCACATCTGTGGGGTGGATCCCCTCCTCGTGCAGAGAGAGCTCTCAGGGGGAAGCAGTGAGCGATGATACACACCCCCGGCTCATCAGCCTTCCTCCCGTTGACCTTGGAGTTTGCTGTCGTGTTCACCTCGGAAGATCGGCGGGAATGCACGGCCCCTTAGAGAAACTCGGGGTTCTTCCCCTTCGCGACGTGACTCAGGCGGACCTCAGGTGATTTCACCTCCTGTGCTGTCTGCCCCTCAGAACCAGGCACCGTTTGAAAACCTCTCGAGTTTTTCCCTGGGCGGCGGGGAGGGACGGGCCCAAGTGTCTCTGGCTGCCATTGGAACAAAGGAGGTGACAGGCTTTGTCCTGCCACCTGCCCCTGTGTTCCCAGGTTGCTGGCTCCCCCCGACACCTGGCCTACCAGCTTCTTATCTAATAGCATGGATTTCGGGGCCCCTGCAAGGGCGAAAAGGGGGCACGTGCCACTTGACGTTGAGTGTTCGTTTCATAGTTGTACCCCGGGCGTTCCTGCGTGCTTGGCGGACTGGATTCAGGTGGCCCGTCGTCTGCCGGGAGGAGGTGCTGGCGGGGAGACGTCGCCTGGGAGAGCAGACCTTCCCGAGAAAGCGGGCATCTCCAGGGCGACCTGTGTCCGTTTGGCTTCCCAGCACCTCAGACAGCCCTTGGTGCAGGCCCTGCGGTCAGGAACAGATAGTTGTTGAGTGAATCAACCCTCCCATCTCTGGAAATCCTGGGATTTTTTTTTTCTCTAAGAAAAGCAAACAGAGAGAGAGAAAGAGCACCCCCAAACAAACAAAAAAAACCCTCTCACACCATTAACTCTTGATTTTCTGAGCAAATGGTAAAGAAGGGCCTACCTGGGTTTATTATTTACTCGACATCTGTTTCTGACACCCCAGCCGCGTGCCAAGTGCTGGGCCCCCAAAACGGGGGCGCCTGAGCTGATGGGAGAACGCAGCCCCACCCCCAAGGGCACCCCGGCCAATGGCGGACAGACCAGGGCCGCGATAATTACCGCACAATGTGCGGAGTGTTCTCCGGCCCTGCAGAGGGGCTCCGGGAGCCAGGGAGGGAGTGACTAACTTCTGGCTTCGCCCCCGGGGGCCTCGGGGAAGGCTGGGACTTGAAGCCTTAACAGGAGTCCACATGCCTGACAAGGGGCAGAGGGAGGGAAAGGCTCCAAATTCTCGTCTTGGACCACGGCTCCATCAGATTACGCACCTACCAGGGCCGCTGACACCGAGCCAGACGGACAAGCAAATGTTGGCTCCGCTCTCCTTCCCTCCCAGGAGAGATGCTAATGAGCAAGAGTGGCCAAAAGGCGGGTGAGCGCCGGGAAGAAACTGGGTAAGGGGCCAGCGGGACAGGCGGCTCCTTCCCGGGCGTGGGTGGGTGGGGCCGTGGTGGTATTTGGTGTCGGCAGTGGGGACACGGAGGCCTGATCGCCACGCAGCTTCTCCACGAGGCCGGGCCCTTCACACCACAGGCGTCCCCACTGTGACGTCCACTCTGCCTGCCACCCGGCAGAGCGCCAGCCGCCGCGGCTGCCTAATCAACACGACTTGATAACGTGACAGGCCAGGCGGGGATTCTCGAGACAAAGAGGTGCTGCTCTCCACGGAGTGGGCGCTGCTAAAAACCTGTTGGCCGTTAATTGCCGTGGAGCGAGGAATATGCCAAGGTATCTTAATTCAAATCTTACCTCACCGTCCTGGGGACCTTTTGTTGCTGTAAGTAAGGATGGTCCTTGGTTCCAAGAAGAAAATTAAAGACTGCTCCCGAGATGAGCACAGTCATTTGGATGAAAGAAAACACACAGTTGCATTTCGAGATCAGATCTCAACAAGACGGGGCACCACCTCCTGCCCAGAGAGGAGCAGGCCGCAGGGCGCAGGCCTGGAGGTTACGTGAGAGCTCTCCACCCTGGTGACAGCCCCTCCGGCAGGGGGTCCGGACATGCACCCCTGGCACCAAGGAGCTCACGGGTCTGTTGCCGGGGGCTGCCCCTCGTGTGCGCCCACTGTGCTGATGGGAAGACTGAGGAGGAGGAGATGGGCCGCAAAGGCGTTCCTGGCGGGCATCGAGGCCTGCCGCTCCTGAGTCTGTCCCTGAATTTGAAATAAAGGTGGCAGAGACCTCTGTTAGAAGCTTCAGGCTCATCACTCCGCTGCTTCTGAGGGGCAGTGTGGCGGGAGAGGGCGAGGCCCCTGGGCCCGGCCTCGCGGGGTTAAACTCGGGGCTCCCTCCCGTGCTTCCTGGCTGTGGGACCTGGGCAAGTTTCTCCTGTGAGACACTGTGCCTGGGTTTCCTCGGCTGTGTCACGGCCTCGGAAATAATAGCTCTTTTCTCGTCGGATCACCCCGGGGATTAAGCGAATATTTGTAAAGCTTCTGAAACAATGCCCGAGCTGCTGTAACACTTGAGTGTTAGGTTTGGTCCGTGTGAAATTACTAACCCATGACTGCTTTTGACCTGCAACAGCAGTAATTTTGTATGGCTCACTCTCATTTGCCTAATAATAAAGAAAAGGGTGTTATGTGTAGGCTATTTATGAGATGATCATATTTATCGTATCTTCATATTTTATTGTTATTAGTCATTGCCACCTAGCTTATGACTTTATTATCATGATGTAGAATACCGAATTGTTATATGCCTGTATGTCATTCCCTCACTCATTCGGATATACTTTGAAAGCAACGGGAAGTTCCCTTAAAAAAATTACGTATCACAGGGTGGTGTTGGATGTCTTGTGCGTGGGCGCGTGGCCAGAGCCTGCAGCTCCAAAGCAGGGGGGAGGAGGCTGCGTTCTAGGGCCAGGGAACCGCGGCCTCGGGCTGCTGGGCGAAGCCACCTCTGCAGACAGTGTGGGCATCACCCCCAGCCCCTCACTGCCTAGCAGAGGAGGCCTGGAGGGGGAGCAGGAGGGGCTGCTTCCCTCTTGGAGGCCAAGGGAGGGAGGCCTCAGGACAAACCCTTGTCACATGGATGGGACGTGGGTTCTGTGAGCTCGGGGACCTACGAAGCCCTTGATCCAGCCTGAGGCAGCAGCGCCCAGGGTGTGGGGCAGAGGTCTGGGCTGAGCTGCGTGTGGGGGCCGTACTAGACAGGGGGCAGGACTACCTCCCCACGCCCTGGCCCCCGGCCTGGAGTTTCGGTCCCAGCTGCAACATAAAACTGATTCTGTTCTTGCCCGTGGTTGAGCAGCTGGCTGCTGCAGGGAGGTGAGTTTGGGAGCCAGTGACCACTATGTGCAGGGCATCTGGTGTTGAAGGAGGGTCAGGAAGACACAGGCCACGGGTCTGCAAGCACCATTCCTGCCCACGGGTGGGGCCACCTGACAGCATCACGTCCGTGGGTAGTGTGGTACTGCTGGGGAGAGAGAGTGTCCCACTGGCTGGGGGGAGTGGAACAATGGCTACCTTCTACTACCTCCAGCAGACTCCAGCCCTGGCCTCATTCTGGACAGATGCAGGGACAGGAAAGGGCGAGAGAGAGGGAGACCGCCAGAACTGCACGCGGGCAAGGCCACAGGCCTAGCCTTGCCTGGGGAGGCAGAGGAGCTTTGAGTAGCTATAATAACAGCAAAGTTCACATCAGTGTGTGTGTGTGTGTGTGTGTGTGTGTGTGTGTGACTGGCGCCCTGCAAGTGCTTTAATCTCATTTAACGCTGGCAGCAACCCTATGAAGTAGGTACTATCATTATCCCCATTTTACAGGGGAGGAAAGCGGGGCACAGCGGGGTCAGGAGACTCGCCCAAGGCTCTTAGCTAGTCAGCGCAGAGCTGGGATTCAAACCCAGGCAGCTGGCGGCAGAGTCTGTAGCTTTCATGGAAGAACACGGAATCGGAAGAATTGAAATAATTCGACGGTCATTCAAAGCGACACTCACAGAAAAATGGATGAGCAACAAAGTAGCTGAGAAGTTACAGACCCGGGATGAAATATCATCAAGGGTGCTTGCTACTCCAGCCAAGGACAGGTGCCCTGGCCTGGTGGTTCAGCTGGTTAGAGCATCGTCCCGATACACCAAGGTTGCAGGTTCGATTCCCAGTCGGGGCACATGCCACCAGTGAATACATCAATAAGTGGAACAACAAATCGACGTTTCTCTCTCTCTCTTTCTCTCTCTCTCTCTCTCTCTCTCCCCCCTCTGTCTCTTTAAGAGCAATCATATATATATATACATATATATATGGAGGGTTTGACCGATCCGGACCAAGGGAAGTAAGGCGATTCCTTATTTTCCACCCCCAATAAGTTGAGATTCGCTAATAAGTGGCTTCCCACAGCCAACTTTGTTTCTGCCAGCCTGCGGGGCAGGCATTGTGAGTGGCCTCATTTTGCGGATAAGGAAAATGAGGTGCAGAGAGGTTAAATGAGGTGCCCCAGCTTACCCAGCCCCAAGGGGGGGCGGTGTTTGAGACGAGTTCTTACTGGCTTTTGAACCTGAGCTTTGAACTCCACGGTTGCCATGGAGGGCGCCACCAGGAAGGTGCTGAGGGTTTTTAGCGTGTGTCTGGTCTAGTCACATGAGGGAGACGGCGCAGTGTCCAGGTGCCGAGGGAGGGAATAAGGTGGGGAGACCCGTGAGACGCAGGTGCGCGTGTGACCTTCGAGTGAAGGAGAGGGGGAATCAGAGTCACGCCTCCTTGAGGTAATGAGAAATGACAAGGACTAAGGGACGTGACTCACACAGTGCAAGGCAGTAACAGTGGTGGCTGTCGTTCTGAGCCTTTCACCACACCAGACGCAAAGGGACTTCCATGTTGTGGGCAGAGCTGAACGTCACGGCACTTCACGGCACCCCGAGGACAGAGGTGGCATCGAATCCAAGGCTCAGAGATGTCAGGTGACTTGCCCAGGGGCACAGAGCTGGTAAAGAGAGAAGTTCGGATTAAAACCAGGTGGATTAGGTGTTTTCTCCCCCGTCCTGGTGCCCTCTGCATTCCCGGTCACCCTAGCCATCACTCACTGCAGTGCTAACTCATTTAACACGTCTTCTCTGCAAACACCATGTTTTCTGCCCACCGGCGGACACCTGACATCGGAACCAATGCATCCGTGAATGGGCTGCTGAAGGCTCACAGTTTTGTTTTGTTTTTGTTTTTTAAGATTGTATTTATCTGTTTTTAGAGAGAGGGGAAGGGAGGGAGAAAGAAAGTGAGAGAAACAGCAATGTGTGGTTACCTCTTGCACGCCCCCTACTGGGGACCCGACCCACAACCCAGGCATGTGCCCTGACTGGGAATCGAACCAGTGACCTTTAGGTTTGCAGGCCAGCGCTCAGTCCACTGAGCCACGCCAGCTGGGGCAGGCTCACAGTTTTTAAAGATCATGGCAAACAGAGAGAAACATTGATGTGAGCGAGAAACACTGATTTGTTGTTCTGCTTATCTATACATTCATTGGTTGACTCTTGTACATGCCCTGACCAGGGATCGAACCCACAATCTCGGTGTATCAGGTTGACGCTCTCACCCACCAAGCTCCCTGGCCAGGGCCCACACAGTATTATTTCTGACCGAGGAACTCACTGAAACCGTAGCTGGCCCCTTCCATTTGCTGAGGGGCATTTAGAGCTGCCACATATCCAGAGAGTCCGTGGTGAGCGTGCTAACAAAGCCTTCCTGGTCTAACAAGGAAGAGGCAGGTGCAGGGAGGGCACAAGGATGGACACTCACTCTTGCCATTGAGCGAGGCTGGCCCCCTCCAGGGGGTGGTGAGTGTTTACTCGTGTCCACGAGGGCCGTAACAGAGCCCTGAAGAAGGGCTCTGCGAAACAGTGGGGAGAGTCGTTAGGGGAAAACGAGGTGGGTGTCCTCCCTCCTAACAGTCCTCCCCGCGTGGGGGAGTCAGGGGAGATTTTGCTCAGAAGTTGAGTGGGTAGGGATCATCAGGAGAGAAAGCCCAGAAGGACTTTTAGGCACAGGGACAAACACGTGCCTGGGAGTGAACCGAGGAGCGTACGCCAAGGACGAGGAGCAGCGAGCAGGCGGAGAAGCGGAGACCAAGCGGGAGATGACAGCTCGCAGCCTTTCTTACCCAGCTGCCCCGCCACTTCCCGCTCTCCAGCTACTACTCACGTCAGCCAAGGATGGAAACGAACTTTAATTCCCTCTAAGGGCTGTTGAACTTTCATCCGGCTTGGTCTCTTTGTTGTAGAACATATGGAAAACGTTCTTTTTGAGCAGGGAGTTTTCTGTACCGATTCCAGACCCTCCTCTCTCTCCAGGGAAACCATTCCTATCGTTCCCTTGCATTTGCCACCTGGACTCAGCAGAAATGAACACGTATCGCTCCCATTGGCACCAGGAGCCACGGACATTTTCAGCAGCCAGTCGACGAGGACCTCGGAGGAAGAGCTGAAATGGCGCGTCTGCGCACCCAGATCCGCGCTGTCGAGTTGCGTGCACGGCTGCTGCGAGAATCCGAATTTCTGTGCGCCTGCACCACGACGCCAGGCGGTGTGCATCCTGGGGGAGTCGCTTGGTGAGTGTTAGTTATGCTTACGGGCTGCAAGGTAGAAGGGTGATGGCAGAGTGTACCTTGTTCATTCGATCATTGTAGAGCAAACTTAAACCAGCACCGCGTTTTTTAACTCCGGTCGTCTTTCACGCCCACGTTTTTCCCGTTCGTGTCACATGATGTGTCTCCGTTCCCCCTTCCTGGGTCCGTGGCGGACACTGCCACCGATCTTGAGGACGCTGAGACACATCGCGGCCTCAGAAGCTTGGCAGCCTGACTCCCAAATGTCACTCCCGGTCGCCAGCCTGGCCTCATCTCTGCACTCTCGTTCTCTTCTCTGACGTCGGACCCCCGAGGCCGTGAACACAGACCTCCAGCTCTGCTCCTTCTCGGTTGCCGGCCACACCTGCAGGCTCACCTCCCGCCTCGTTCTTTAACGGCGGAGCCTCTCGTCATGTCCACAGAGAGAAACGTCGACGGCAGAATGGCCAGGGTGGGGATTGCTGTGCTGGCCACGAATCACCTGCATGGTGGTCTCTCCCAAACCCGAGGAGGCTGATTCCTAACCGGGGCCTGGAGAAACCGCCCCCCAGACATCCCTAGCTGTGGGACTCCCTAAGAGATCTCTGCGTGCGAGGGGTGGCAAGGAGACGCACCCTGAGCGGCCCAGCCTTCGGGCGCAGAAGGCTTTTCTGTATGAAGCTTCCGTCTGAGCTCACGTCAGACTATTTACGTTACAGAAACAGTGCATGTGTGTTTGTTGTAAACACAGCCACAGAATATAAAGGAAAAGGCAGAAGTCCCAACTCTCCTTTCCAATCCCCTCAGGGTGGTTCCTGGCGGATCTTTAAGACAGTCTCTGTGCACACGTGAATATGTCTGTCTGTAGTGAGAACGTTTTTTTTAACAAGAATGAGTTTATATCATACACATTTTTTAACTGGAATGAGTTTATATCATACACATGATTCTGAAGTTTGCTTTATTCCTCCATATGATTAATATATGTAGGCATGCATAGATACATATGCTTCCTGTCAACACTTATAGTTATTTCTTTAAATTTTAAAACATTTATTGATGACACAGAGAGGGAGGGACATCGCTTTGTGGTTCCCCTTACTGACGTGTCCATGGGTTGATTATAATTCTACCCCATTCTTTTAGTGGTTGAATAAGTTTTCATATGTGGACGTACCACGATTATCAAACTATTCTATGAATAGAATAGTTTTTTACACTATTATAAACAGTGCTCGAAAGACCAGTTTTATGTGCGTGTGTGTAAAACTTGTGTGCCTATGTGCTTGTTTTTGTAGGAGAGCTAACCAGAAATGAAATTTCTCGATCTCAGGATATATGTTAGAAGATCTGATGAGAATATGCCCTTCAGTTTCGCTAATATGGCATATTATCAGTGTGTTTGATGGTTTGCCAAAATAGTGACCTTGTCCAATTTTTTATTACATTTCCCTGATCACTAGTGAGGAGAAACATTTCCCCACATATTTATCAGCCATTTGTATTTCTGCTTGTTTGTATGCTTTGCCCACTTTTCTAGGAGGTTGTCTTTTTTAAAATTGATTTTTGAGAAAGAGAGAGAGACTGTGAGAAACATTGACTAGTTTATTTGTGGACCTGTTGGTTGTTTCATTGTAGGTGCCCTGATGGGGAATTGAACCCATGACCCTGGCGTATCAGGACAGTGCTCTAACCAACTAAGCTACCCAGCGAGGGCCTCTGAGGTTGTCTTTTTTATTGATATGAACGTGCTTGAATGTGTTGAGTCCAGGGATTCCCGACTGTGCTCACCCTACTGTCCGTGGCGGTGGTAACACTGGAACTCGGAGAACTCCGAAGCAGTGCTGGACAAACCGGGGAGCCGAGTGCGCCCGCCGAGACGGCCGGACCCCATATCCTCCCACTCAGCGGATCTGCACGAGGGTGTTAACGACTCGCAGCCGACTGGGATTCCTTCCGTCATCTTTTCCCCTCAGCCGGCAGTTTCATAACCATACAATTGGAAACGTCTGTACCAAGTGTTAACTTACAAAGAACTTTTACTGGCCTGGCCAGGTGGCCCCATTGGTTGGGGCGTCACCCCGTCCACCAAAAACGTTGTGGGTTCGATCCCCGGTCGGGGCACGTTTGGGAGGCAACCAGGTGACGCTTCTCTCTCCCCCCGTCTCCCTCCCTCCCTTCCTCTCTCCTCAGTAAACGCATCCTTGGGTGAGGATTTAAAAAAGCCAACTTTTGCTGAATGGTGATCGAGAGCTCGGTGGCTTCCACGCAGTGGACACGCTGGAGCCACCGTGTCAGAGGACCTGCGCCTCTGTCACCCCATTTAGTGACCCGGCAGCCGCCCTGGAGGTAGGTGAGGCAGGTGTCTCTAGTTCACAGCTGAGCAAAGTGAAGCTCAGCCGATTAAATGTCGTGTGCGGGATCCCTCCGCCAGGAAGAGGCAGGGACGTGAACCCTGGTCTCCTGGGTCTCGCTGCCAATCCCTGGTCCCCATTTTCTTTGCTGCAGTAAAACAGAGACACCAGGAAGAAAAAGGGAGAGGGAAGAGACAAAAGGACCTTCTTCGGTCATGGTTCTGCGAGATGGGGCACCAAGGAGAATCATCCGCTTGTTTTCAGTAAAGAAAAAGAAAAGGGCTATTCAGCACGATTGGACTTAACATTAAGACCTTTTTCGTTAAATCCCACCATTTTCTATAAACAGTAATTTGTCCTCAAATGTTCCCAGGGGGAAATAGACATAGAACAAACATATACGGGGTCCCTCTTCAGTGGGGAGACTGCAGGGGACCAAAACAAAGCAAAACAGAACGTTAAGAATGCATGGATTTTCCTGGAGGACTTTGAAACGTGTAGGTGAGGTTGTACAGAAACGGCTGCATTTCCAGGCAGTGTGGGGCCCGGGAGGAGGGAGACACTCCTTCCAGAGAACACCGCCAGGGCTGTGGCCGGGCGGTGACCTGGGTGCTGGGCCCGAGAGGCTGGGGATGGCGGGCGCAGGAGTCAGGAGGTGGGCGGAGTCACGGGGACACTTGATACGGGGCAGCCCCTCAGCAGGTCACCCGGGGAGCCGGACTTTGGTCCTTCCGCACATCCGACTACCTCGCCACACCTTGGTGTATACCCTGTGCCTTCTCCCGAGAGGCTACCTGAGGGGACGGGGGAGTCACACAGCTGGCAGTTCGGGAGCAGAGGGCAGCTGCAGCCTGAGGCCCCAGAGTAGGCCGGTAATGACACCATCCCTTCCTAAAGGGAGGGGTGGTCCGCTTGTGGCTGCCGTCAGCTACAGGGAGGAGGGGGGGCGGGAGGCACCTGGCGGGGTTCCAGATTTCTGACCCCAGCGGCAGACTGGGTGCACGGGTGAGTCCTTCCCTGTAGCTCGCAGGGACCTGAGGACACCTACCAATGGCAATGTCTTGGGCAACCAGGCTTCCTCCTCTGGCTTGATATGTCCCGAGACGGTCGCCGATTCTGGCTCCTCTTAGAGGACCGCCGTCTCTTTTGGTGACATTTGGGAGCATCTGTCCAGGGAGGCGTTTGAACAGCACGCATGACCGGGAGATGACATCGTGCCTGTATCCCGGGCCATGTGCATCTGGTTTTAAAACAGACACTGGGGGAGAGCCGGGAGTGGGGTAACGCGGCCCGTAATAAAATGTTAACAAGTCTAAGTTTTAACAGAATCAGAAACCAGATGCGGGGCGCCAACGTCTCTGTTCCTGACGGGAAGTCGGCAGCATCCTGGGAACCCAGCCTGCAGGACCTGGTTCCCGGCGGTCTCTTCCGTGCCTGGGGTCGTTCTGCTTGGTTTTTGCTTGAAATCCTGAAAAGTTCTCTGTACTGAACGTGGCTGCGGGGACTCGGATGCTTCCCTGACTCCTGAGGCCGGTCAGCAGTTTCTGCTTCGATGCGAACTCACCCCCTTCTCCCCTTCGCTTGTGTTTGAACTCGGGGATCCACGGGCGTTTCCGTGAGAAAACTGGTGTCTTAGGAACACACAGCGTGGACACACACAGACACGCACTCAGTCCCTGTCGCCCGGAGATGTTTCAGAGACCAGCACCCTGGCCACTGTGCTGAGAGGTTTACATCGGGTTCCCAGCTGCCCGGCAGCCCAAGAACCTGGCGTGGAGAAGCTGAATGCCCCACAGCCCGCAGGTCTTCTGGGCCCCGTGCTGGGGCACGCAGCACCGAGGCGCGGGGTCCTGCCCCGTGACGGCCAGGCCCTCCACTTGGCCTCTCCGGGCCCAAGTACGAATAGTTCAAAAACATACAGGGTCCGGTAGAAGGAAGGCTTGCTTGAGTGTGGCTGGCGGGATACGTGAATGTCTCGCACGAGATGGGCACCAATTGGACATTTCACCCGCAGTGTCCTAGGGTGTGCCTGAGTGTGACATTGCTATGTTACCTGCTTATGGTTTCGTAATACAGGAGGGGCGTTATTTGTGCCGGGCCCTGTACCTACTTTGCATTAGATTTGTTTTATTTTTCTGCATCTCCTGCCGTTTGAGTGAGTGCTCCCGCCACAGCATAATCCGATGCTAAGCCAGGCTGTGCGTGAAAGCCAGCCCCATCCCTCTGAGTCATCATCATCCCTCAACTCAGCCCGCAGGCCTTCTTGGGGTGAGGGTCCCCCTCCCCCCTAGGGGGGGGCCTGGGAGCCTGCCGGTAGAACCCGCACCTTCCGCCCCGCTTGGGACTCCCTCGAAGCGATCACGTCTTCCATGAAAGGCGAGGCCTGTCTGGACACGAAGCAGCCACGGAAGGTCCTCCGGGCAAGGCTTCCCATAGACGATTTGGCCGAATTCATAAATTAAGTTGAACATTTGATCCTGCTCGCTGCCAAGCGGGGCTAATTAATTTCTGTAGAGACCGATGAACAGGAAGCACACTATTCACATTATTTCATCAACAATTAACTCGCTAAGCTGCGATTCATTAGTTTCCTGGCATTCGCCATCCCAAACAGTGTTGGAAGGCGTTCGCAGAGGGAGCCGGCTATTTTAAGGCTCCCGGAGCGCGCCCGAGGCTCGGCGGCCTCCACGCCGCGACTCCACCCTGCCCCGCAGAGGACTCATTAGGCAGTGTTTTGCCGTCCCGGGAGGCAGGCCAGGCCAGGGCTCCGTTCCTCCCCGGGACGTTCTGGAACTTTGTGGCCTCCCTGGCAGGGCGAAGCTGTGTTCTGGGCCTCGTATTCATCGCTGCTTCACTAATGAGCTTCGCAAGTGTTCCCAAGGACAGGAAGCTGGCAGAGATGAAGCTCCTGCTCTGGGCTTGAGGTTGGTCTCCTCAAGATTCCCTCTAGACCAGAGGCCTCGTGTTCTAGAGCCAAAGGTCCCCAAGTCAGAGCCATTCATCTGTCAATTGGGAGGCATTGGGCGCAATCTGGGAAGGCTTCCTGGAGGAAGAACAATGTAAATGCTCCCCATTTATGAACATGGAGCTCCATAAAGAACGTTAGCCCCATAAGGGGCCCTATCTGTTTTACAATACCCAGCTCCCAGCGCAGGTCCTGGTGTAGAACAGGTGCTCAGTAAGTGTGAGAGACAGGAAGGAAGGCAAGGAGGGAAAAAAAGGAAGGACAGAAAGAAAGAAGGAAACCGGAAAACCGAGATGACCGTGAGCCATGCCCGGAGAGGAGAGAGGGGGCGAGGACGGGAGTCGCAGCCGCGCCGTGCGGTGGTGTGGGTGTGGGCTGCCGGTTCCTGAGGGCGCCGTTCACATCGCTGTCCGCGGGTCTAGAATTACGCCGTCCACACCCCGCACGACCATACCCAGCTCTCCTAGCAACACGGGGTACAGAGAGAGGATTTCAGCCTGGAAGGAAGAAAAAGGAAAAAGGCGTGTCGAGTGCCTGAAGGCAGCTCATAGCAGCCCGGATCTCCTCCAGGGTGGAGGCTGTCTTTTCCACTTCTCTGCACCTCCTGCACGACAACTCAGAGTGGCAGGTGAGGGATGGCCCCTGAATTTAGGAAAACTTGAGGTTTCCTGCCAGAACACAGGGACCCCAGGCCCCCGCGTTGGGTCAGGACCTTGCCCAACGCCTTGTGAATTTCAGGTCAGCCTGCAAGCGGGCAAGGTACGGTCAGCGGCCCCAAGCGGCTTTGAATCTAAGCCAAGAGGTGCTTTCTGTTCTTGAGCCCTGAATGATGCTGCGTGGCTCCGTCCTAGCCATGTGGCCCCTAGAACCTTCTCCCGCCAGCCTCAGCCTCAAAGAGCACAGGCGATGCATTGTAGGGAAAATAAGGTGAAACGGTTTGGAGGGAGCCCCATCCACCCCCCACCCCCACAGCCTTGGCCTGCAAACCTGGCTTGGTGACAAAGGGCACCTCAGTCAGACGGAGCGCTGCAGAGACTCGCTTCCCGAAGCCACAGCCGTGGGCTCGAGCACAGAGAGGCAGTGGGGTCGGGCCGCCTGGCCGGGCTCCACCCTGGTGAAGCAGCGGAGGCCGAGGGGAGGCCCGGCCAGGAGATGCTGGCTCTCCTTCTTGGCAGCAGCCACACACTTGACATTCTCGCTGTTCGTGAATTTCCTTTTTTGTCTATGCGTAGTAAGCGGTGTGGCCGGAGCTGGCCGCGGCCCAGGGGGCAGGCTGCCTCAGCAGCCCCGGACTTGCTCGGCCTGCGTCCCTGAGGAGAGACCGCTTGCGGTTCGTCCTTCCGTGCTCCGCTCCCAGGAGGAGGTGGCTGGTGGCTGCTTCCCCATGCCCCCTGGGAGCTCCCAGAAGCAGGATTTTGCTGAGGCTCCGATATATGAAACAGTTTGCAAAAAAAGGTTAAATATTGCCCTCTCTGACCACTGCGAACAGGAAGAAAAGTATCAAAGTCGAAATAGTTTACTGAAGACGGTTTCCAGGTTGAAGGAGCCAAACAAACAGTACACTCAGCTCTCAGGGCGACACAGCCCTTCTTCGCAGCTGTAAATTAAATTTTGGAGGACCCGTAAAAGTGGGGGAAGTCTGCACTCACGTTAGAAGCCGGGGAAGGGCGCCAAGCAAATGTCAGAAACATTCAAGAAGTTTGAGGGCTGCTGTGTCGGAAGGTCTGGTGCCAAGGCAGCTTCCTCCAGCCTCAGAGTCCTGGCGTCACCGGGGTGTCGGGGGAGCTGCTGGCTGAGGCTCGTGTTTGGGGGGGGGTCCAAGGAGAGGCTCACGGTGAGGGCAGGAGGGGACACCAGGGCTCTGGGTGGAGAATCGAGGGACGGAAACATCCACATACAAGGATTATTGCTCTTCCTCCGTACACTTGGTTCCCGGGCCACTGAACTGCTCTCTGTTTTAGGATCAAACGGAAAATCAAATGAGATGTGGCAACAGGAAGGCCAAGCCGGGCAGGAGGGAGGATTCAAAAGTATCGAACGTCCAGTTTTGAATTTTGTTCTGTAGGGACTAGGAAAACTGGTTTAAAGAAAACTCTCGTTGTACAGGAGTGACAAATACCCAAAGATCAGAGGCTCGGGAAAGACTATAAAATCCTGATGACGGTAATAGCAACAGTAGCGAACATTTGTTAAACGGTTACTAAATGCCGATACAAAGTTCTAAGTGCTGTAATGCTCACAATCAACCCGGTGATACAACAGTGTGGTCATTATCCCCATTTTACAGGCAGGGATACAGAGGCTCGGAGAGGTCGAGGCCCTGGTATGAGCTAGAAAAGCGAGGAAGCGTTTCTGAGAAGTATTTACTGCAAAAAAAAATACATTTTACACGGCATCCGCTTTATTCTCTCTATAAAATTCAGGAATGCTTTCAAGATACAAAACGTGAATTAAGATGAAAGAAAAAATAGGAAGGAAGCTGGGTGACTAATGATAAAATGATGTGAATCGAAAAGGTTATGGCGGAATCTGAAGCCTGCGAGGCGGCGAGGAGCAGAATTTATACCGGGGAGAATGAAAAGGGAGCCCCTTCCCTCATCTGCTGAAGGCATGGAGAGAGGGGGGCCCCGATGGTAAAGGTCCAGAATTATTAGATGCCCAGGCTCAAGGCTCGGTTCTTTCATTGGAAACATCTACACATTTCTACTCACCTGGAAAGATCTGGATTGCATCTCGACTAGAGAAAGGATCAAACCAGACGCCCGCCCCCCACCCCCACCGGCTGGGTCCCTCAGCCCTTCCATTCTGGAAGCTTCTCTTCTATCAAGTCACATCCGTGACTTGGGAGATGTGGGGTGCGGTGACTTGAGGAGAAGGAGACCCTCAGATCTGTCTAGCGTTCTTTTATTAAAAATTCCCTCCAGTTTTGGGGCCCATGCCTTCTGCATGCTCAGCCTTTGTGCTTCTTTAAGAAAAATTTTTTTTGTATTTATTGACTTTGAGAGATAGAGAACGTTGATTTGTTGTTCCACTCACCGGTGCATTCACTGGTTGCTTCTTGTATGGGAAGGTTGCTGAGCGGGGAATCGAACCTGCAACCTTGGCGGGTGGGGACAGCGCTCTAACCAACCGAGCTACTCGGCCAGGACCTCGGCTCTGGTTCTTTGGGACAGATTTCCTCCGCCTCCCAGCCCCCAGGCACTGGTGGTCTTCACTCCCTGTCCACTGTGGGATTTCTAGCCGAGCTGCCTCCGAGGGGAGATGCTGTCTGGCCACAAAATCAAAACACGGGAAGAACAGAGTGGTGTGCGCTACCAGGGACACTGCCTGTCCCCTGCGTCACCGGGTGCAGGGGACACCTCACCCTACAGCAGGGCGGTCCGGCAACAGGAGCCGGTCAGCTCCCTTCCTGCCTCAGACAACTTGAGCTGGGCTTGCTATCACTTGTAACCAAGGGAGGTCCGACCGCGTTGGTGGGGCCGACTGAGCCAATGCCACGGGGGCCTCCAGGCAACCTCGCTTCTCGGAGAACCGGCAGGCCTTGGACGCGGCATTAATATTAACATCTGCGCTCCCGAGAACATTCCATCTGAAGATACTTTTGAAGCTCCGTCCGCAGAAGGAAAATCAATGAGCAGGACATGAAAGGCATGAGCGTGAACAGGCCTTCTTCAGCTCTTAGTGTTTCACTTGTCCTGAGGGCCCCCAGCCAGGCGACAGACCGTCGGGGCCTCTGAGACCGAGGAAGTCAGAAGCTGAAGGGGCTGAAGGCACAAGGCTTGTTGCCCTCCCCTGCTGCCAAACCCCCGTCCCCCCAGTCTGAGGACGAGCCCCTGGCTTCCGAACAGGCGGGGACACTCTCCCCTAAGACGTTGGGCAGTCTGTTACCAGGGCGAGGAAAACAGGAGAAACTTTCTTTTGTTCCTCCAAGAGCATTTCCCACACTGTCACTGCGCCCTGGTCACTCTGCCTCTGGCCGATTCCTTCAATTTGCCACGCCTTTTCCTCCTCTTCCTCTCTGTGTATGCTTTCCTTCAGTGCACGTAAAATGCTCACTGATGTTTATTTGGTGAATGTCACTCCCCCTCAGCTGGAGGGTCCGCAAGGCAGGACCTGTCCGTTTCAGTCTCTATATTCACAGGGCTGCCCAACAAAGTATTTGTTGGACAATGAATGAATGAATGAATGAATGAGTGCATGCATGCATGCATGAATGAATGCACCAGTGAATGAATGCATGCATCAGTGAATGAATGAAAGAATGCATCAGTGAATGAATGAATGAATGCATCAGTGAATGAATGCATGCATGCCTGAGGGCTTGTTGCTTCTTTGAAGTTAAGAGTGATGAAGGAGTGAGTTTCTTCATATGTTACTTCTGACTGAGTTTTTTTCCTTCTAAAGCTTTTCTGTTAATAAAAGGTGGCTATATTGTCACCCGGTTTTGCTCTTCGATTTCTTCAGAGGAGGAGAGGGCACGGGGGAGGCTCAGAGCCCGTGGAGGAAGGAAGTGGGGACGTGGTGCTGCCTCAACACTGCTTGACTCTGTGGGTTTGTCTTCCTCTGGATGCGGGCTGCGTAGGGGAGGGGATGAGAGCTGCCTTGGATCGGCTTCTGGGAGGAATCTAACAGAGATGCAGGTGGTGCGTTCTGGTGAACGGTCAAATTCTGAGTCAGGGTAAAAGACCATTACTACGTCCATGTGGCCCAGAATTTTCCAGTTTGCCATTATCTGGAGACCTTGGAGAACCACGAGGGGAGTGGAATATGAAGAAAGGCAAGCTCTCTCTCTCTCTCTCCCTAGTAAAAGATGCCTCATCCATTGGGGGAATATCATGTCTCCATTAAAAGAACTCAGCATAATGTGAAGTATTTAACGCGAAGTCCAAAATCAACACTGAAAAAGCAGGACCCAATGTCACAGCTGCAGAATAATGACAGCTCAGCGGATACCTGCCCCTCCCAGCAGGGCCTGGCGTCCCTCCCCCTGCAGCCCCCTGCCCTCTGCCTGGCAGCCACCGTGCACCCACAGCTCACTCAGCCCTGCCCCCACTGCCCCCTCCCCTCTCCGGGACAGCTCCCCTCCGTTCTGCAGGTCTCTGTTTAAACATCTCTTCCTCTAAAACCCTGTCCTAACCTGCAGTCTGCAGAAGCTCCCTATGGAGTGTCAAGTACACCCCATATGTACTTCCCAGTCATCACGCTCAACACAGGATCTGTCTCCCTGTGAAGGTAGACGGCGTCATTCCCGCCTTGTCCCCAGCGCCCAGCGCCCGGAGCAGTGCCTGGCACAGGGTCTCAGTAAGCACGGGCGGTGACGGGCCTGACAGAAACAGGCCACGATTGGTTGCCTCCGAAGTGGGGTAACTGATGGTGATTCGTTTTCTACTTTTTTGAGTTTTCTGCAATAAGCACGAACTGCGTCTACGACAGAATGCAGCGGCAACACTTGGGCAGTGACAGATCTGGAGAGGACAGAATAGGGGTGCCCCCCCGTTTCTTGTTTTTGCACAGAACGGTGGGATTTCATCTGCGCTTCCAGGTTTTCGTCCAGGACAAAAGCCACGAGGCTCCGGGCTGCTGTGACCAGGCCTGTCGGCCGTGCAGGGCTGTGCTGTGAGCCCTTGGCAAGGCCCCGCTGAATCCCCTGTTACCAGCTTTAGGAGCGAAACCAATGTCGACTGACGCCAAGGAGAGCCTGGCGCCGTTGTTCCGGAAACTTCACTCAGAAACATCGGCACAATGGGTAGATACGCAAAGGCACAGTCAGCTCCGTTCATCTGGAGGTGAGACTGAAGGAAAAGCTTCATCTTCCGGATGATGACCAAAACCAAAAATAAACAAACAAACAAGCAAAAAAAGAAAGTAAGAAAAAGAAAAAGAGGGCACTGCTTTGCACACCCGACCACGCCCGCAAAGGCTATGTTGTCTAGTTCACGCCCTGCAGATGTCGAAGGACTCTGCAGGGCCCCCTCTGAGCTGCTGTGGGCACTGTGGGTACAGTCCCAGCAAGTGCAATCTTGAGCCCGACAAGTGTCCCAAATCGTCACCTACGAGAGGCGTTCCCCACCAGGGCTCACGGCCACACCTGGCATGTTAACTGATGGCACCACGAAAAGACGGAGAAGCAGCACAATTAGGGAGGCTGGCACAGCCCTGAGAGTAAAACTGGGCTATGACGTAAATAACAAATAAGCAAAAACAAACAAACAAACAAACAAAACAAAAACCTCCCGGGCTCCCAGCTCCCTGTGCCCAGGTAACTGTAATTGAGGGTCAGCACCACCGAGGGGGATCAAGGAAGACAGGGCCCCCTATATTGTCAGGGGATTCCCAGCAAAAAAAAAAAAATGCTTTTACAACTTTTTAATTGGTTCTGAAGACTTACTATCCTCAGTTATCCGAAGAGGTGATTTCCCGGTAAAGTCCCATTGCCCAATACTGACGGACAGAAAGAGAACTCCTTAATAATTATTTATTTTTTCCATCTGTCATTGCAGAATGGATTTAGTGCCCCCATCCCTCCTCCCCGTGCCCCACACATAGTTCTCCGTGTCATTCCATCGGGCCGACCGGGCGTTGGGTGAGGGCAGGGTCCAGCGTGCCCATTTCCTCACGGTGCCAGGGGCAGCGCTGTCTCTGGGCGAGAGAATTCTCGAATGAACACGCAAACGCACTCTCAAGATGGGCTAGCCGAGCTGTCCGATGTCGCTGTTGCCTCCCCTGCCCGCGTCTAGAGGCTGGTGCTGGAAATCCACGTGGTGGACGCATTTCAGCATGACAGGAAGTGATTAAACAAACGCACCCTCAGCACGGGGGCAGCAGCTGTCAGCACAACCGACAAACAGCGTGGAAACAATGTGGCATTTCTCCCTGGGAATGGGGCCACACGGACAGCATCGGGGAAATGCAAACAACTCCGACTCAGCATGCAACCTCTACTTGGGAAGAAGGAAACCGTGCAAAGTAGCGATCTGATCCTCCTGATTCTGACCCCAGATGGACACAATGTAGTTTCATGTTTCTTTTGCTAACTCACCTTTCCCTCCGCCAAGGATTGTGAAAGTCATTCTCTCCTTCAGTCCCCTTACTCAACACCCCCTCAAAATTCGAGCTATTATTTCTTTTAATGAGCGAAACTGGGGCGGGGGGATGGTACCCTCCTGGGCGCACCGCCTGCGAGACTACAAATTAGCAGGCTCCTGTCTAGACACCTGCGGGTGTCATTGGAATCCCGGATTTAAGCTGTTTACACCCCACCTCTGTTTTATTTATTCTTCAACATCAGGCCCCCGTTTAATTAAGATTTGCTTTGGTCCTCCTGGCGTGCACAGACGTTATCTCCGTCACAGCGCAGAAGTGGTTTTGCCCTTATTAACTCTGCCTTCGCCCCGTCTGCGTTGCCCGCCGCTCCCCTCGCCGTGGCCGCCCGGGTCCCGGGCTTGCTTTCCTTGGGTCTTTGAAAACCACAGGCGATGGATTGCCAAGGATGCCTCCCCGTTTACAAGCTGTTCTCCAGGCGCACGCTGATCTTCCCCAGACGCTAAATCATAATCTTCGTGTTTTTCGTACTTCGCATTCTAGCCGCAATTTCAACATCCCATCCCCGTGACATTAGGGAGTGATAAATCAGCCAGCGGGACAGCTCCCCTGTACAGACTGGTACGGGCGGGCGGGCGGCGGGCCGGGCTCTGCCAACGCCCTGCCTCCTGCCAGATGCCTACGCCCGTGGGGTTAACCCTTTACCGCGGCTCTGCCTCCCTGCCGGCCGGGAGCTTCCCCAGGCAGCTCTTCTTAACAACTCACAATAGCTTTTATTTCTTTCCGTCTCAGTGTTCCTCCTCCCCACCCCTCCCCACCTCTATTCCTTGCCTTGCCAAACCTAACAATACTTTAAGGCAGATAAAAATGCTATCAAACCGTAGGTGATGTAAATATATATTCTCTTCTTGAATAAGTTATCTGCATTCCAGCGTTTTGCTCCCTCCTGTTCACCGCATCTTCTTAGGGGAGGGTGAGGGTGAGTTTGTTTGAAGGTGGATGAATACTTCATCCTGATTTTTTTTGCTTTTGTTATTTTTTAAGTAGCTTTATTGAAGTATAACGTACCTAGCATGAAACCCACCTATTTTACCAGCGCAGTTCAGAGGTCTGGGGTGTATTTACAGAACGGTGCCTGTGTGGTGGCATCTAATTTTAGAATGTTTCTATCAGTCCCTGCCCCCCAAAAACCCCTCAGTGCCCATCCCCACGCACTTCCCTCCCCAGCCCCAGGTAACCGCTAATTTCGCTTCTGTCTCTGTAGAATTGCCGTTTCGGGGCGTTTCATACAAATGGATGCATAACAATAGGTGGTCTTGTGTGTCTGGCTTCTTTTGCTTAGCCTAATGCTTTTCAAGTTCAGTGCTAATGGCTTTTATTACATGGCCAAGCCGTTTGGACGGACCAGACTGTCCCAGAAGGCCACACGATCGAAGGTGTACATGGGGCAGGAGCTCTCAGAACACCCGCTGCGGAGACACGTCCGTCCCGGGCGGTAGGGTGAGAACCTCCCTCCTCCCTTTAGGGTCAAGTTCAAGGTGTGTGTGTTCACAGGGGAGGCGGGTCACGTACAAAACATTGTAATTAGCAGTCGGTATTGGTTTTATTGGAGAGAAAAATCTAAACCATTCAATCCGCCTGTTAATTTCAATGACAGACCGAGATCATTTACCTTCATTAGATAAATACCAGGGCTTTTCAACGCTGCCCTTTTCATATTACCTAACGAGATGGCGTATGTTAAAGTACTTTCTGTACTAAAATGATGTGCTTGTGGGGAATGTATTTTTTTTTAAGGTAACTAATGTGATACATCATTGAGGGGGAGAGAGAGAAAGTAAAAGGCAGAATGGGAGGTTGAAGGCAAGCCCTCGAAAGGAGTGGAAAAGGGCCTGAGCATTGTGGGGCGACAGGGAGGGGCGCAAAGGGGGGCCCCCCGACTGTCCCCGCCCCAGTGACACTCTCCGCGGTTAGTGCCGCCTCTGCTGCCTTTTGGCGTCTCTTTCAAACTCTCAAGGAGTCACGGGAGCTGCCCCCAGAAGGAGCCCCCCGTCCACCTGAGGGTCACGGCCAGAGCGTCGGTCTGCGGCCACGACCACACACCCCAGGCCCCCGGAGAACTTTGAAAGCAAACCTACATCCAGGCCGGATCCTAAGTCAGTTAGATCACGGTCTGTGAAGGGAGGGCCTGGGCATGAGCATTTTTTAAACCTCTCCCCCGGTGATTCTCGAATCAGGGCCAGGAATGAGAACCAGTGGGCTGAACAGAGCTGCACATACCACACTCAGAGGGTCCCCGGAGAGGCAGCCCCCAGGCCCACCTGCCAGGTCACACAGGTGCTGCTGGCCCCAGACCACGCTTCACAAAGTAAGAACTTGAGAAAATCCCCCCCTTGTTCTTTTTTTGCCATGCACGAAGTTGCATGGGGCATTCTCCTTCTGTTCCAGACCAGAGAACTTGCCAGAAGCTCAATGTCATGGGCCTTACCCCAGATTTATGGTGAGAAACTGACTCTTGTTAGGGTCCAGTGACAAATCTTTAATTTTTTTTTTTACTTATTGATTTGAGAGAGAGAGAGAGAAACATCAATTTGTTGTTCCACTTATTTATGCATTTATTGGTGGCTTCTTGTATGCACCCTGACTGGAGATCAAACCCATAACTATGGCGTATCAGGATGCTGCTGTAACTAACTGAGCCATCCCCCCAGGGTGACAGAATGTTTTAACAAGTGCTCCAGGTGATACTGATGCCCAGTAAAGTTCAAG
>CM052550.1:59126799-59224363 GCA_028533065.1 Trachops cirrhosus
ATGGGGTGTGTTGAAGTCCACTTGGTATCCGCACACCGCAGCCTCTTCCTGCGCATTGCAAATCTGTGCACACCTGCACCTGGGATCTGTGGCTCCGCCCCTCCCTCCCCCACACCCCCCCAACTTGCTAAAACCGGGTTCTGAGGTCGGTCTCATCCTGCGTCTCCCACAAAGTGGCCCCTGAAAAGCAGCTGGAACGAGAGGATTCTGTTCTTGTTTCAGCCCCAGGCTGGAAGGCATTGCTCTTCCGTCCCTCACTCCCCTTCCGTGAAGACACCTGGTTTCCGGCTGGGGGCCCTGGGTGGACCGAGCGCTTTTCGGGGAGATCAGAAGCCTCGCACGACTGGCCGGCTGGAGAGGGGAGTCAGTGGGCTCCCTGCTGGCCCCGGGCCCTTGGAGGGGTCTGGGGGACAATCAGGTGTCACCGGCCTGTGGGGGCGGGCAGGTGTGTGTCCTGTGTCCTGACCCGGGGCCAGGGGCATGAAGCCAAGACTGGGCTGCTGATGGTTTGGCATTTCCAGCCCAAATGGAGACGTAAAAATAGAGGAGCAAGTGGGAGTGAGAAAATGTGCCGTGAGCTGCATACGGACTCTGGGGGGCTCCCACGTGCAGGGAGTGCAGCCCGGGACTTGGGGAGCATGGTGGGCGCCCCACAGAGGTGTGTGCACACGGCAGGAATGAAACTTTTGGGGTGCGGGGCCCGGGAAGGAAGGGCTGGGCGAATGCAGTGGGGAGAAGTGTCATGGAACCCACAGAGGGGGAGACCCGAAGTGGGCATGGTGGCGACGGGGTCCTGCCGGCCCCCTTCGCCCGGGCAGGGAACTAACCTCCTCTGTGGAAAAATGTTCCATGACGGCACACGGACGCCGCAGGAGCAAACCTCGGCGATGGCCGAGACCTAAGGCCTTGGGGAAATCAGGCTGGTTTCCGACCACTAACCAGCGCGGCAGACGGAGGACATCGGAGGGAGCTGCTGGCATCGGAAGCATACCGTGCTGGCTAGGGGCGTGGAGGCTTACCCCCCGCCCCCCCAGTCAGTCAGTCGGAGAGAAACGCAACGAGCAGAGGGTCTAATTTAGCCTTTTTTGCAGGAGCCAGACTCTTCTTCGACTTTATCCGAAAGGACAAATGTCCCCAATCCTCTCTGGCCTTGACAATGCCCATTTTGTGGCCAGAGTCTAGACCGTTCTAAGAATGAATTTGCCACGGGGCAGATTCGGTGGAGAAATCAGACCGGGTTCACTGCGCTAAGAGGGAGCAGGGTGTGGTAGTGGCAGGTGTTAATTGGTTTCTCACTTTCCCGGGCTGGGAACGGTGGGTGGGAGGGGGCAGGGATGGGGGTGTCCCGGACAGTGTCAGGGGTGTAGCAATTCCCAGGAGTCCAGCCGGACTCTGCGGCCTCCAGACGTGACTTAACCCATCTGGACCTTGGTTTCTCTCTCCATGGTGGATTAGAGAACTCAGAAGCGGTGTCTCCGCTCCGGAGCTGATGGCGGTGATGGTTTACACGACTCTGTGAATATACTCAACACCACTTAACGGGCAGATTGTACATTATGTGATCTGTATCTCAGTCCAGTGTCTGTGCCTACAGTTCCCAGCTCTGAAAATTTTTAAGTCACCCACTGAATACATTTCACATGAAGACAAAGTTGGTTAAGGTCGGTCTTTTGCAAGTAAGGGACCAGGACTGTGGCAAACAGATGGTCTCTCTCTCTCTCTCAGTGACAGGCAAGTTAAAATGACTGATAACCGCCCAGTTCGCTGGTCCGTCTTTGCCACTACCCCCCCGACCTCCGAGGGAAAAGTCCCTTCCTTTCCAGGGAATGAAGAACCGAGAGCCCAGGGATTCTGCTCGGGCCGGGCGCACGTGGGGCCCGGCAGGAGAGAGGGAGAACAGAACGTAACTCCTGCCTGTGGCCCTGAGGGTCGACACCCACATGCATATTCAGTACATTTTTAAATCTTCTGCCGGGCATAGCTTGAGTTATTAGAGATATACACAAATACCTTTTAAAATGTGTTCACCAGTTTTAGGTGGGGAGGGGGGAGAGAAACAGCTTACTGGTTGCCTCGCGTTTGCACCCTGACTGGGAATCGAACCTCCGACTTGTTCGTACATGGGATGATACTCCAACCAGCTGAGCCACACTGGCCAGGGCAACCTATGAATATCTCACAGACAGCATCGTGGTTTCCTGGGAAACATGGTGCCTGACCCATAAAAATACTACGTACAATAACTCCACCGGCGTCACTGCTCAGCAATCCGCATTCATTATTGTTGGGGCGGGACCTTCGGCCACACCGGACCGCTTCTCTCCCTGGGCTAACCGTGTCGTGAGGACGCTGTGGGCTCATGTTAAACTGACTTTCCTTTTTTTGTCCTTCCCCGAGCAGTGCCCTTTCTCTTTTAACGCATTAACCAGAAAAATGAGTGGCCACAAGGGGCCCAGCCACTGATGGGTAAACACTTCTCAGAAGCAGATTCTCTGCAAATTACGAGGCTCTCCAGGGAGGCTGTGCGTGTCTCTTGTTTCAATTTCTCGTTGGAGACACAGATGAAAATGCACTTTGCAAAATCTGTAATGGTGTGTTTTTTCTCTCGGATGCATCAGGAAATAGGTCGGTTTGCCCCTTCCCCCCTAGACCGCTTGACGCATTAATTCATAAATCTGTGCGGTGCTATTTTTTATAGGCGGGGTGCCGGCGTCGATGATCCAGCCAAATTGATTGTGATTTTTGTCGTAGCTGCAGGACATGGTACAACCTGAGCATTCTTTAGGTCTGGGGACTTTTTCCCTGTAAAATCAATGTCACTTAGGGTATCACTTGGAACTGGACGTGAAAATGCATCTGAAAGCGGGGATTTGGGGCCGAAGTGATTTTCTTTCAGATCCCTGATGCAGTTTTATTAGAAAATTGAATGTAAATTGCATTTCCCCACAGTGACATGCTGCCGGGGGGTGGGGGGGCTTTTGTACTTGGGGGAGCTATGGTTGACATGTTTACCCAGAAAATAAAACTGTCAGTATACAGAATGGATATCCTATTTTATTTGCCTGCATAGTAGGTGTTCTATGGCGTGTCCATCAGCGACACCTGACCAATCGGATTTTGTTTTCAGCAGAAACCCGGGAAGGGCGTGGAGTTAGGGGGCGGGGCCTGGGGACGCAGTAGGCGTTGCTGTGGTTCTGAGACCTGCCATTCCCGAGGCTGACCCAGGAGATTTTGTTTTGTTTTGTTTTATTTTTAATCTTTACCCGATGATATGTTCTTTTCATTGATTTTAGAGCAAAAGGAAAGGGTCAGGGGAGAGAGACATCGATTGGCTGCCTCTCGCACGCGCCCCGACTTGGGATCGAACCCCAAACCTTTCGGTGTACAGAACACTCCCACCCACCCACCCAGGGCCTACAGTTTTTTAATGGATGAAAACAATATCAGAAGAATAACATTTCAGGACACAGGACAATCACACACACACGTCGGATCTCATACAGTCACCGCGTGTGGGGAGCACCGCCCTTCTCATTAGCACCTGGGTCGTCTCCGGCCACATTCTCCCCGTCCCCGGGGGAGACCCAGCCCGAAACGCTGGCGTCTGGCCCTTCGCAGGTGAAGTTGGCCGACCTCGGCTCTGAGCCGTCTGTTGGGGCACCCATGGGTGCCGGGACGCACGTCTCTGCAGCCCTGGATGGAGCGCTGAAAACGGTTTGTCTGGGTCTGCATTTGGGTTGTGCATTTGTTTGTTTGTTTGGAGAATCTCCAGTCACTGCACAGATCTGATCGAGCCCCCATGACTTGGGAAGAGCCCAAGCTGGAAGGCAGCCTTACTCGGTCATCCAGGAGACTCCGGGGCTCCCCTGGTCACCTCTGCTCACCCTCCCGGCCCTCACACAGGTGCCTCTGTCCAGAGGCCGCGGTGCTGGAGAGAGGCTGGGTCTCTGTACGGAACCAGAGGGCGCTTGCAGGTGACCAGCTGCTGGCAGTGAGCCCCCAGCCTTGCCGTAATTCCTCACTAGGAAAGCGCCCCTCCCCCGCTCCTCCCCGCCCCGCCCCGCCCCTCCCTGCCCTGCCCGGTTCAGGCCCCCTCCATCATCCGGCCCCTCTGGTTTTAATGATGCCGACTTTATTTTGCCTTCTCCTGGCCTCATTTTGAAAGAGTCCCATCAGCTTTTCCTCTCCGTTCGGTACGTATTTTTCCCAGCACTCAGTAGGATTCCTGAGGGCGATGTCGTTTTCGTGGTTAGCTTCCCTCTCTAGCATCGCTTTGATGAAAGGGGTGTGTTTTTATCTGTGAGCGGTGTCTGAGGGACGCCGGTTTCAGCCTCAGTTTCCCGAGCCCGTTTGCACGTCGGGGGCCGGATGTCCTGCGGCCGGAGCGACCCGTCCTCGTGCTGCAAGCTTTGCAGAAACTTCAGGCGGCAATTATGTGAACCAGATGGCACTCTTTTGAGTTGCCAGACACGCATATTTTAAAGAAATACGGTGTGTTTGTCTCCTCGGGAGACTTAGGGGGGTTCTTTGAGGGTGCAGAGCGGCTGAAATGGCCGTGCTTGACAAACCCTTTGGAGCCCGGCCTCAGAATACGGAGCGGAATATCGGAAGGCCGGGGTGGAGTGGTAAGGGACAAAGGTCACGGGATTTAGGTCCTTTCCTTCTCGGAGACCAGCAAGCCCCAGAGACGCAGGCCGAAGAAGGTATAATGCCTGAATGTTTTCTCTTTGATCTGCCCCTTGGACCTCTTAGGGGGCATTTGGGGCAGTGAGGGGCAGGTGGGTACGGGGCGGGGAGATCTCGGGGCCGGAGGAGGAGCGGACAGTGAGGGGCCACACCGTGTAACCGAAAGCTGACCGGACGGGGTCAGACCACTCCGAGAAGAGGAGGCCTGGGAGAGCCAGGGCAGAGCCTACGATGGGAGACTCCTCACCGCTAAACTCCGACGCCAGGCGGGGGCCACAGAGCGGGGCGCTGGTCTCTGCAGAGGACACGAACTGCGGGGTGGAACCCGGGAGCCCCAGCCAGGCCGAGACAGCTGGTCGGGGGTGGGTCTCAGCTCAGCCACTTAGCAGCTGGGTGACCTTGGACACGTCCCCTCCCTTCTGTACACCTCAGCCCCCCCTTCCTTTTGGGGTTCGGGACCCCATAAGCAAAGAACACGTGGAGAGGTCATGCTCTTGGTCGGTGTCAGTTTTGAGGTGGTCCCCAGACGACCTCGGGGAGCGGTGAACAGACACGGGGGAGAGGAGAAGCCAGGGCAGGGAACGCTAACACCTCAGGGGGCACCTGCGTCTCAGTCCCGCGAGGGAACTCCCCAGGACTCCTGAGAGCTATGCCCCAACCGGAGGCAGGTGCTGGGGCACTTAGCTGCCAATTGCCCCGGCTGCCCTTGGCTGAGGACTACTCTTGGGAGCAGTAACCGTTTGGTGCTCTTGGGCAGTTTGCCTGCACCTGGTGGGGGTGGGAAGCACAGCAATAGCAGCAGACCCAGCCTGAAACGGTTCTGAGCCTGCAGAGGCGAGTCCTGGGGCCCTGGGTGGGGCTCTCGCAGCGTCCGCCTCCGCTCTGTGTGGGGCGCGGCCTCTGCCACCTACCCGTTCTGCCGCTGGGGGAACCCTGCCTGCCGTGCCTCGGTTTTCTCATCTGCGAAATGGGCGCAGCAGCAGCGCCTTCCTCCCTACACATGCGACGCGCCCAGAGAGGGCACGGGGGTCCGCATTCCGGCTTCTCCTGCCTCCGGCTCTTCCTAAGGGCGTCTTTATAACCTGCCTGAACAGTCGGGGGCTTTCCTGAGCTCCGTACGCCGTCCCTGCACACGATCCAGCCTGAGGAGGAGACTGCGGGAACCCCAGACTTTGTGGCCAAGCACGGGGGATCCCGGGGGGACCCAATGCCTGTGAGTGGTCTCTGAAGTAGGGCCATCTGGGGGACGGAGCCTTCCCACGTGCAGGTGGTCGGGGTCGGCACGGCGCCCATCCCGGGCCGCCCGGTTGGTGTTGTGGGGAACCCCCCACAGCTGGTGTCAGAGTGTTTTGAGCAAAAGCAGCTCGTGGTGCTGGTGGTTTTAAGATCTGCACGCCCCTGTTAGTTTGGGGTGACGGGCAGGGAGCCGGCCTCACAGAGGCCGTGGGGAGAGACTCCTCCCGCCAGGCACTGGTCCCGGAGCTCACAGCTCCTGTCTGTCTGTCTCTCTGTGTATCTGGTTGAGGGAATTGGACAACACGGCAGTCGGGAGAAAGTTTGATTCCTTGGATGATCGCGTCGAGGGAGGCTCTTCCCCAAGCGCCAGTGGCTGGCGTCTCCGCGGCTCGGTGTCGTAGGAAAGGCTGCTTTTGTGGGCCCGGGCTGGCTGGGAAGGCGGCCCAACGCAAAATCGTAAACTCACGTAAAACCTGATGAGGTTGTTTTGTGATGACGTGTCGCAGTGTATTTGACGTGTGGCCCAGGATGACTGTTCTTCTTCCTGTGTGGCCCTGAGACCCCAGAAGGTAGGATAGCCCTGGACGAGCTCATGGAGGCTTCCTTCCAGAGTCCCTGTGTGTCCGGGTGGTGGGGGGGACCTTCCTCCAGAAAGGGTGTCGGTAGGACGTGGAGGATCGAACATCTCTCTGCTCTGAAATTTGTCCAGACCAGGTGCCGCCGGAGCCACACGGCAAAACCCACGGTCAGAGACGTGCGTGGGCTGTGTGCGCACTGGTCTTCCCAAGCGGTTGGGAGGTTGGGCAGGTGCTGAATCACGGAACCTGTGAGAGGCGGTCCTCGGGCAGTGACGGATGGAGGGGGTCCGTACCCCGCTCCCTCCCCGTCCCTGGGGCCGGGATGATGCTCAGAGCCGCCGAGGTCTCCGGAGGAACTGGCTTTGTTAGTCCCTCCCCGGTGGGATCCCCTTCCCGGGCTCAGCCAGCTGGGCTGGTCCCGTCTCCCAGTGAGCTGTTTGCGCTTGGGCCCTGTTTCGGGGGGGGGAACCGAACTAGCACCGTGCAGGCTTCCTCTGCACCTGCTTCACACACACTGTCTGCAAAAAGGTGCGAGCCTGCTGGGGAGATGTGGCCGCCGCGTGGACGGTGGAGGGTTCTAAGGAATATTCTTCAGTTTCTTTAAGTGCGAACATTGTTTCTGGGTTATGCTGAATGAGGGCTTGCCTCTGAGAGATGCACAAGGAGGGTTTTGCAGATGAAATCCTGTGATGTCTGGGGTTTGCTTTAAAATAATCAACAGGGGTAGGTGGGGAGGGGCCCGGCGGGGATACTGGTGATGTCACGTGGGCGGAATTTCGAGGCTGGGCGGTGGCTGCGTCTGGCTTCCTTATACCGCTCTGCCCACGTTTGAGGCGTGTTCAAAAAATCTCCAAGATTAAATGTTAAGAGAAAACGTGATGAAGCCGGTGATGAGCAGCCTCCCAGTCCTTCTCCTCTGAGTCAAAATCGTGTTATCCTTTTCCCAGCCTTGGCTCCAGGACACACCAGCTCTGATCCGGGTGGGTGGCCCCAAAAACCATGGATTTGTTGTTGCACTTATGGATGCATCCATTGGTCAGTTCTTGTATGTGCCCTGACCGGGGATTGAACCCGCAACCCTGGTGTATCAGGGTGATGCTCTAGCACTGAGCTTTCTAGCCAGGGTCCCGACTGTTATATGCCAGGGAGCTGGAGAGGGGGCTGGGGGCCAAGCCAGGCTGTGGGGCTTCTCCTGTAGAGCGGTGGCCAGCAGCTCTAATGGGCCGCCCACTGGATTGTGGTGCCCGGGGCGGGGGCGGGGTTAGGCGTTGGGGCAAGAGATAGGAAAGTGCCCCCCAGGTTCTCAGGAGCCGAATGGGGAGATCTGAATCTGTCGTGTCCTTCTAACTGCCCTTCAGTGGCCCCAGGGGATAAACTGCCACCGCTTCCCACCCCTCCTCCGCGTGTGTCTGCCCACCCAGCCTGCCCTCCCGGGCGCCTCCCCCCGCCCTGCGGCGTGCGGGCAGCCCTGTGTACCCACCTGGCCAGGCCCGGGGGGCCAGAAGGAGCTCTGTCTTTTCCCTGCCCTCCGTCTTCAATGGCGGAGGGCTCAGAAAGGGGGATTTATGGCCGCCGTGTGTCATCCTCTGTAGAGTTCATGAAAGTAAGAGACGTGCAAACCGACTCTGCCTTAACCTTTAAAAGACGACTTGTAAATCGTGCAAGTTTACTCGTGAATCTAGTCGTAGTTGTGTTAAAATGAACACTTCTCCTTGTCCCTGCTCTTTAAAAGAGGCTCAGTGTATAAATTTCACCAATCAAATTTCCCGAACAGTTCACATCACTGATACAGTCGATCGATTTCTCGGAAACATTTTTAGGGCTAGTTGTAAGCTCAGTGGGTGGTTCTCATCAAGCTGTGGGTTCTCATCAGCCTGACATTCATTTATTTATATTTTCTGCTCTGTCACTTCTTACTAGCTGTTCATCCAGGAAACCGAACCTTGTCGGTAATTTGCTCAATAGTGGGATGAGTGAATAACTTTGTTTTTAAGTTGAGATGTGATATTTCAAAGTTACTTGTATAACTGTTGGCTCCTGTTGAACTTAAGAAGTGAACTAAGAACACTTTTTAAAAAAGATTTTATTTATTTATTTTTAGAGAGAGGGGAAGGAAAGGAGAAAGAGAGGGAGAGGAACATCAATGTGTGGTTGCCTCTTGTGCGCCCCCTACTGGGGACAAGGCCTGTAACCCAGGCACGTGCCCTGACTGGGAATCGAACCAGCGACCCTTTGGTTTGCAAGCTGGCACTCAATCCACTGAGCCACAGCAGCCAGGCTAAGAACACTTTTAAGAAGGTGATTTAAACTTTTGGAACAGGAAAGAGGACCACATCCTTTAAACAATATGATCTTTTTAAAAAAGGCCTCCCTAATTAGCTAGAAAACACGAATAATTCAGGGATGTCACCCCGGAATAAGTAGACACTAGCCTGTCATTTCTTGAAGGAGTTTGCAGTTTCTTTGGAGAGATTCCTCCCCACCCCGGCCTCTTCCTCCCAATCTATTTTAAATCACACTCTTGGGACAAGAGCCAGCCAGAAACAGGGTCCGAAATACCTGGTGCAGCTCCGGGCCTCGGGTCTTTGGTCCACACACAGTCTCTGCTCAGCGGCCACGCCCGGTGCCGGGTTCCGGCGAGTGCACGAATGTATGGGGTCGGCCACCGAGGCCTTGTGACGAGGGAGAAACAGAAGAGGGTGTCATGTCGTGTGTGAGGATTTCTTCTTTTCTTATTTGTTCGCACAAAGCGCTTTTTGTTGTTCACGCATGTGCGGTCATCACGCAGCCCCGTCCCCGATGCACAGCCGTGCCTGGCGCCAAATACCTCGCTCTGTGTGGAAAGGCGGAGCTGCTCAGAGGAGACAGAGCAGAGGGCGATCTTTGCTTCATTCACATGCACATAAACCGTCTTTGTTCAGGAGAAAGAAAAGTGCCTCTTATTGTTTGGGAAGCTGTGTGCATTTTAAATGAAACGGATGGCCTCTATGGCATATCTTTCAGGGGGGAAAATTAGCTTTGCTGATGCAGTAACCTCCTGTTAGTAAGCACGAATCGTAATCAGGGAAAACACAAATGCATGTGGTAAAGTCAGGGCGACTTAGGGGCCCTGGGGGAGAGTGTTTGTGTGTAAAAGTCCACATAACAAGGCCTGTGGAGTGGTGATTATCGGTCCGCTGTTTCGGTGTTGAGCTTCCTGGCAGCCAGAGTGAAAGTCAGAAGCAATCAGATAATCTTTTTCCTGGGGCTCTGCAAGGATGACATAGAGTGAGTCCAGGCAGGGATGTGACATTGGGGCTGTCCCGGAAAAGACCAGCCAATCAGGAGAGCAGGTTGAGTACTGGATGCTGGGGGGTGGGCGCCCCAGTGTGGGAGGGGCCTCCCCCCCCCCACCCCCCCAGAGGGCCCAGGGCTCTCCAGCTCCTCCTGGGAACTTTGAAGTTGCTCCCTGGCCCTCAGCAAAATGAGTTTCTAGCAAATCGGGACTTACTTGATTTCAGAGATTGTGCACCTCCTATAATTGTAATAGTGAAAAGAAATTTTTATTAAAAAAATACTTCTTTTCTAGGAAAATGAAAGGTAGGAAACACTTTGTTATAAAGTATTAGTAATAGCTATTATTAATCATTAAATTTCATACTTATTTTTATAACAAGGATTTCATCATATAATTAGAAAATAATTATAGAATTGATTTATAATAATAAAGGTAACTTATATGACAAGTCGATATATGGTGATTTTTACCTCCTTAGATTCTTGGATGATACCTTTAAAGAAGCCAGCTTCTAAAGTGCATTTAAAATAGGTGTCAAATTACGAAAACCAGATTTACACGCATAAAATTTCCAGGGACACACCCCGGAGAGCGAAAAGAATGTTAGCATTCATTTCTACCTCTTCTCTTATCAGCATCTCAAAATAGACCCAGAGGGCCCTTGACCGTTACTATTTATTTGCTGCAATAGCAGCCCCGCCTCCCCTGACTTTAGCCCTGGAGCCTTGGGGTGGAGACACCGAGTGTGTTAAGCAGAGTTTGGCGGGGAGGTGCGGGGAGTGGAGCGAGGCCCTGCGCAGGGGAGAGGGAGGGGAGCCCCTGGCACCCGCCTTTCCTTCTCCAAGGGCACCGGACCCCAGTCCTTCCAGCCAGCCCTCAGGCGCCCTCCCCGTAGCTTTTTCTTTTTTAAGAAATTATTTTATTTTTCAATGACGCTTAACACTCCGTCCTGTGCCGTGTCAGTTGCAAGGGCACGGCAAAGTGGTCGGCAGCCTCGTCCTATCCCCTCTTCCCACACGGCTGCTTCTCATCTCTCTGCCCTCCGGTTCCGGGCCGAGAACCCCCGCCCCGCAGGTGTTTCTGTCCGTCCTTCTGTCCGTCCGGCGCACCACCTGAACTCGGGGCCGTCTGGACGGGGCGACTGCAGAAGTCACAGCTCCAATCTTGGGCCTCGCAGACTCTTCTTTGTCCTGGTCCCTGAGCGTCTCGGGGACTGTCAGCTGCCTCAAGAGGAAATTTCAGATAAACTGTCAGGGTTCCTTCTTGGTTTGCCCCTGTTTCCCGGACATTTGGCCTCCTGTCCTCGTTTCCTAGGCGACAGGGCCGACAGTTCTCCCGAACCCAGCCCACGCCGATTCCAGTTCCCGGCCCAAGGTTCTCTGCCCGGCCTTCACACTCCTCCTCACTCCTGAGCTGTGGGGGGACAGTCTCTGCAGAGGGAAAAGCTGTCCTCAGCCGAGCCCCCCTTCTCGGTGGCTCCCCGATGCCCTCGGAGACGGAGTGCCATCTGGAATGTTGCAGTAATTTCAGTCTTACAGACAGCTCCCCTCGCCTCCCGCTAACGTTAACAACTCAGCACCAGGGGCCCTAACTCTTTGTGTTTGTGGCTGAGCGCCGCCTGGTTCCCAGGCTGATAAAAGCAGAGCTGGAGGACCCTGGGGCTGGAAGGACACCCCGAGGGGCCGGGAGAGAGGGGGCGTTTTGTCACGGTCTCAGTTCGCCCCTCCTCTGTGACTCTGGAAAGTATTCCAGTAAAGAAGAGATGGGCCCAGTTTTCTTTGTCCGATGTAAGTGGCCCAGGAGCCCTCTTCGGGTCACATCCCCAGTGGCGGGTGCTGTGTGGCTTGCTTAACTGGGAAATCTGCTTCTGCAGAACTCTCTCACCTCCGGAGGCACACGGTCTGCCTTTTCGCATTTTCTCCTAGGGTCTGGCTTTCTTGCTGTTTAAGTTGTTGCTTCACAAAAGGGAAGATGATGGAGAAGCCCGGGTGTGTTTGAAAAGAGATACCTGTACCAGAAGCAGCCTGAGGCTGGGGTGACATTTACCAGTAAAACGCCAGCCATTCTCGGTGAAAAGCCACACACACAAGCTTTGCGCTTCCCAAGTTAAATCTTTTCCGTTGCTGCTGATGGGCTGTAGGCCTGGAATGCGCCCGGGCATCCTGAGACAGGTCTCCCCACCTGTGTCTGGTGGACCCCACTCTTTGCTTCCGCGTTTGAGAACCTGCAGCGTCTGGCCCAACCTCCCTTTCTGCTCTCCCTTCCCTTCCCGGAGGCCAGGGATGCTCCGAAACATGAAACGTCCAGCCGTGCGAGGGACAGCCCTCCCCTCCAGATAGCCGGGGGCCCAGATGGAGAAACTCTGTCTTACCCGAGCCTCTTCTCATCCTGCCTCCTGCCGGGAGGCCTCCCAGCAGTGCTGCCTCTGAAACGCCCATGGACCTGCCTGCTGAAAGGCCTCCCGCCTGTCGCCTCTCAGAGCCCTTCCTGGGAGCCGCTGACATGCCCCTCGCTTAGTGTGTTTGTCTGAATTCGCACCCAGGCCTCTTCTGTGGCTTTGTTTCCGTGGTCCCTCCTCGTGTTTTAGTTGAGTGTTTACCTGGTAACTCTTTGGCTGAGCTTTGGGCTCCTGGGAGACAAGGATTGTACCTTATTTATCTTTTTTTCTACAGGAGCACCTACTACGTGCCTTGCATACAGTAGAAGCATAATAAATATCTGTCGAGTGAGTGAGATGGTGTATCCTCTCATGTCCTTAGGTACTTACTCCTTCCAGTGATTTTCTTAAAGGACTTAGAAAAATAAATCCAGCAAGCCAAATCCGAGGGGTTTCTTCCGTCTTGTGGGTTTGCGATAATTTGGGTCCGAAAATATGGTCACAAATCATTGTCCGATGTGATTGTCTGTCTTTATGTTTGCAGCTCTTCAGTGAGAAAATCAGTGGCATCGAAGGGACGAAACTAGATGATGAGTTTCTTGACATGGAGAGGGTAAGAGGGCGTTTTCGCGTCCCTTGTGGCCCGAACCTGACCTTCACCGTGACAGGGGACAGGCGGATGCCGCGCAGGCGGTCAGGGTGGGGGGTCTAGGGTGCCCGCACTCAGGTGTGGGTGCTGGCACCCAAGGGCCAGGTCTTTGACATGTCTGAGCCCGGCCTTGGCTGTGAAGACGGGGTGCGGTCACCCCGTTCCTTGTAACGGTCAGTCTTGGCCAACAGCTAAAACCGGCCCAGCCATTGCAGCTCTGCCCCGGGCGGTCACGTGCGTCTGTGGGACGAGACCCCGCACCCGTGTAAATATGGTTCCCCGGGTCATGGCAGCTGCGTAACAAACCCCGTGTTCTGGGGGTGCCCTAGAGCCGGGGCCGTGGTGCAGGGTGACGCCGAGGGCTCTGCTCGCCCCCCACGGCCCTGCTGGCGGCGAGGCAGGACATGCCCGCGTGTGACAGCATGGGGGACACTGTGGCTGGGCTCTCACAGAAGTGCCCGTGTCACGTTCCAGAGGAAGGCGGTGAATCTCCGTCCCTGAGCCTGTTTCCCGCGTGGGGCGTCCCCAGGAATCGCCAGCCCCCTCAGCCTCCCTCCCTTTGCCTCAGATGACAATTGCTCCTCTATGTGTTCTTCCGGGGATTCATCATTTGTCATTTCCCAGCACGTGATGTGCTTTTTTTTTTTTTTAAGAAAATAGATGTCACCAATAAAGCTGTTGCAGAAATTCTTTCAAAAGCCACAGAGTATCTTCAGCCGAATCCAGGTAAAGTCGGAAAACGCCTTGAACTCTTATTATTCCATTGCTCATGCCCTGAGACAGACGCTGGTAGCTCACGCTGACTTGGCACTTACGGGACGCGATCTGGAAACAACGCCCTCTGTGTCCCCATAGTGAGATTCAGGGTCTCCCAGTCGAGTCTCCAGCCACTCCGGAGTGGACGAGACACGGAGCCGGGTCCCTCACCTGGACGGGCTCTGGGTGGGCAGCCCGGCTCTGCTCAGCGAAGGCGTGCTAGGAGACCCTTCAGAAACCCGCTGTACGTTCTGTAAATGTTGGCCTGTTGAGTCATTTCCTCCTTTTTTTTTTTAAATGTACGCCGCCCTGTTCTAAAGGCGTGTATTAATGGGAATGGCTTTCGCGTTGTGGCTCCGATGCTCAGGTAATGAGGCAGGATGATACGAAAAGCAGCGGGACCTCCGGAATTTACAGCAGCTTCTGCACAGGAGGTTTTTGATGCCTGGGTCACGAAGCAGCATTCTCTATAAGAAATTTTTTTAAATTTAAAATATATGTTTATTGATCTGAGAGAGAGGAAGGCAGAGAGAGAGAGAGAGAGAGAGAGAGAGGGAAACATCAATGCGAGTGAGAAACATCAGTTGGCTGCCTCCCTCCTGTACTCGCCTCTGGACAGGGAATCAAACCCACAGCCTTTTGGTGCAAAGGACGATGCTCCAATAACTGAGCGGCCCGACCAGGGCCAGGGAGCGGCATTTCTGATGGGCCGTAGATTACAGAAACGGATAGAGGCGTCCAAGCCTTGAACCCTGTGGATTTCTGAAACTGCCTTTACTTTTTAGGAACTGATTGTTTATCTGCAGTTACTGTGACGCCTCTCCCCTCTCCCCGCCCCGGGCCTTGGCGGTAGGAAGCAGCCCAGACCAAACCATCTGAAAAATCTAGAAAGTAAAACACTTGAAAACATCAACTGTGTAAAAATCACGGCCCGGGCGGTGGGTGGGTATAGCATTCTTTAGGCCTGTGTAGAGATGGTTGTGGTTTTAAGGCTGTAATGACGCCTCTCTTCATGGCCTTGTGAGTGGTGGGGATGAAGCATGCAAGTTCCTTTTGCCAATAAGTCGGCCAGCGCTTCCCAGGGTTCTGAGACCTGCAGGGAAGCCGCACGGAGATCCTCTCCTCCCGGGACTGACCTTGGGATGGGACAGGGAGACGCTGGCTGGCCGTGAACGTGTCCACGTGGCCAGAGGCCCTGGCTGTTCCCAGGGAAGGAGAAAGCAGGTTTACAGCCTCTACTGCAGTGTGACAGCTTCACTCACTGGCCACTCTCGACACACAGTTCTGCCCTGGGAAGGAGGAGCGTGTGTGTCTGTATGTGTGTGTGAGTCTGTGTGTGCCCACATGTGTGTGCGTGTTGGGGGCATGACGGCTTTGCACCCGGGGACCAGGCGGGTCCGGGCTCGGAGGCCAAGGTGGGCAAGGTTCTCCACGGCTGTCCCTGGGAGGGACACTCGGCTTGAGGTGTGGTCCCCACAACCGGCAGGGTCCGCGTCCCCGGCGAAGCCGTGGGGAGGAAATCCACTCACCCCAGACCGACTGCATCAGACTCTGCATTGGCACAGGATCCTGGGGGATGGGTAGACATTCGAACAAATATGCGATTATTAAAGTAAAAGAAAAGAAAAGCTTATGCTTTTACTAGCTAACCTCATCTCAAGCCCCAGAAGCTGGGACGTGATTCTGTTCAGTTCACACTCACGTTTTTCACAGATATCTTCCGATTAGGCCTGAATTAACTTCTCCCGAGGTCTAACCAGCCTGCTCTTTATGGGCAAATACCTTAGCACCCCCGCTTTTGCATCTTCTATTTCTGCACGTTTTGGAGGCATCTTTCCACCTTTTTTCAGCACAGTGTGATGTTTTCCTTCCCGCACACCAACCAAGCGAAGTCGAGGGCACAGTTGCGTCTTGTGTAATCTGCCTCCCAGGAGCTAGGCGGCGCTCCCGAGCACTGACGCTGTCTTAGGTCCTGAAAACCCCCGCGACCGAGCACTGCGGGCCCCCGACCTCGGCAAGGAATGGGGAAACCCACAGGAGAGACTGCAAAGGGCGCACACGGCCCTTTCGTGCCTCGGATCCCTGGCGCTTGGTCAGGGCATCCTCGATTTCACGTGCCGCGTTTGTTACCGCTCCGCCTCGTCACTCTAAGGAATTACAAATGACGCTGTTTTTAAGCATACAGAGCTAAGCTAGGAATGCTGAACACTGTGTCGAAGATCCGAGGGCAGGTGAAGACCACCGGGTACCCGCAGACGGAGGGCTTGCTGGGCGACTGTATGCTGAAGTACGGCCGGGAGCTCGGGGACGGCTCTGCCTTCGGTGAGTGCGCCGGGCGCGCGCCTGGAGGGCGGGCGCGCCCCTGGTGGTCCGTAGGTTATCCACCACGCCTTCCAGGGGTGTCCAACCTGCTGCTGGGGGATGGTTGTGAACAGGGTGTGAACTGGGTGTGAACAGGGTGTGAACTGGGTGAGAACTGAATTTCATATAGTAAGTCTTCCAGGAGGTTTTGGTACTTTGCGCTACTCATGTGGCGATAACAAGGAAGGATATGGAAGTTGAGGGCTCAGATATTTGGCCAGAGTAACTCACCTTTGAAATCGGGAGAAAGATATTTTGAAAACTTTAAAAGAAACCCCAAATGTTAGCACACTGATTAGTCACAGAGAGTGACAGTGTTCGTCAGAGAAGTAGAGGATGGATTTTATTTTGTTCCCGGTGAATGGGGACAAGGTGGGCTTTTCCTTCTTTGTTTTGTAATCCTGAAGGCAGACCCGGTGGGGAACAGGTGGGCCGACACCCAGGGGCATCCCTGCCACGGTGATGGTGTAGGGGGCATGGATAGACAGACGGTCTGGTGGCCTCCCAGGTGCCCAGCGACTTACGGGGACTTGGGTGAGGAAGAGGACTGACGCCAGGTGGGGTGGGTGGTCAGGCACGGGTGGGTCTGTGCTGCTCGGAGGAGGGCCTGTGCTGAGGGACCCTTTCTTGGGGCCATGTGGCAGGACCTTCTCTGGGACCTCCCTGATGTGCAGAAGCCACAGGGGACAGAGACGGAGCCTCAGGCCCAGCTGGAATCAGCAGCACTAAGCTTGGGGTGGGGAGAGAGAGTGTCTGATCCATGCAGAATGCTAGTCTTTGGGGTCTTCGACGAAAGATGCTTGGAAATGTTTCTTTTGAGGCTAAATCACCTGACGGCCAGGGGTATGGGTTGCCAGAGTGGGGGCAGAAGCAGAACCCCCCACCCCATTTCTGACTTGTCGGGCCGGGCAGAGTCTCCAGGCTGGGAAAGGGCGTCCCGTCTCCATCGGAGTGGCTTAGAACCAGACAACTGAGTTCGTGAAGGAAGCCGGGCCTCTCAGGGGGCAGGAAGCTGCCAGTGGGCCAGGGGAGTCCCAGCCCTCTGTCGGTTAGAGTGATGTTTCCACTGAGATTTTGCAGGGTCCTATGACGTACACTATCTAGTTTACTTCTTTAAAAAAATTAAGACGATGCTGCTATCCTAGCTCTACAGGTGAATAAACGGTGTTCCCCCTCAACCAATAGGTGAGACTCTTGAAGGTCAGAATTTGTTAGAAGTGCAAATTTTTGGGCTGGACTTCAAGGTCTTTCAGCCTTGGGAGATGAGAGAGGCCACGAGTCCTGCCTTTTTACAAACTCAGTCTGGAAACGCCCTCCCCAAACAGGAAAACTAGTTCGGTCCAGGGCAGCCCGTCCCGGCGATGTTTGTAAGAGAAGCTGCAGCCTCACTGTGCGCTGCTGCGGGGACCCCCGCTTGCAAAAGAACGCGGGGTCGCTGGTGCCCAGGTGCGTCCCAGGGCGTCATCTCCCCAGAGCTGTCCGTCACCGCCCAGGCAGACCCCGCCCCCGCTGCTGGGAACGCCCGGTGCGGCGCTGCTGCCGGGCTTTTTCTGACGTCAGGGCGGGATGGGGGCTTTGGAACCCTCTGAAGGACAAGGGGCAGCCTCAGGCAGCCAACGCCGAGATGCGATTTTGTTCCTTTATTTCTATTATGATCTTTCTCGGTTGACGCTCAGCCCTGATGATGACTCCATCCTTTTATTGTTTACAAAGAGGGGCTGTGTTCTGAAGCCTTTCTAAGAAACCCTTGGTACCAGCTCACAAAAGTGCGTGGTTTTTGTTTTTTTTTTATGGAGTTTTACCCCCACCTAGTGGCCAGAATGGTAAGTGCCTCGGCCCGTCTGCCTCCAAGGGAGCTTTGGGAAGACGATGTGAAACGTGGAAAAGAAATACAGGTTTTTAAACAATTTATTTCTGAGTCAGTCCCAGAGCGAAGACCTCGTTCAACCATCATCCGCAGACTTTGGGAAAGAAATAAATATCACCGCCAGCCCTCGCGCCCTCTGCTAACGGGTCCTTTTTATCGGTATTTTCTATTCCAGGCAGTGCGCTGATAGAAGTTGGCGAATCCATGAAGCTCATGGCTGAGGTGAAAGACGCCCTTGATATTAACGTAAAGCAAACATTTATCGATCCACTTCAGCTACTGCAAGACAAAGACTTAAAAGAGATCGGGGTAAGTTTTCTGGGCTGGAAACTCACCTGTTGCCGCTTAAAATGATGTTTATATTTAAAGCCAATTAGGACGGTTCTGTCGGGACCCAGGGGAAGCATCGAATGATTGTGAGCAGTGAAAAAAAAAATCGCCCAGGGGTGTCCTCCTGGCCGTCTTGGCAGGAGCCCCTTGTCTGGTAGCTCGTCGAAGCCAGCGAGAAACCAAGCTAAATGCACCTGTTTCTGCAGCGGCGTCCCGCGTGAAAGGATTCCAAGGCTGTGCAGTGGGTGTTTGATCCCGAAAACCCTGTTGCAGTCATTCGATACATTTGATGCTCTGCATGAATGGTCGTTACTGCCCCCGACTTCCTTTACGTTTTGGGAGACGGTAGCAGTCGGCCACCCAGAGCACGCACGTGGGTGTGGGTATCGCGTGGCTCGTGGCTCGTGCTCAGCTTGCTCTGTCGTTGTCGGGGGACTTTGTGGAAGACGCACACATATTTGAGACTCAGCAGGGGTGTCCAGCCTGAGGCCCAGGGTGACTGTGGATGCGGCCAACACAGCATTGTAAATTTAGTTACACATTATAAGATTTTTTTGTGTGTGTGGTTACATGTTGCAGTGTGTTTAACGTGGGGCCCAAGACAACTCTTCTTCTTCCCGTGTGGCCCAGAGACGCCAAAAGGTCGGACACCCCTGTGAGAGGATGACAGAACCTTGTGGTTTTATCATCTACTGCTTAGTGAGGAGTTGGCAATAGTGCCAACAGGCATAGCCCCGGTTTGGGTATAGTTGGTATGGTTGGAAGTTCTTTGGACACGAACAGAGCCAGAGTGTGGGAGGCGCTCTGTGACAGACCTCGGAAGACGGGATCTGAGTGTCCATGCTGGGTCCTTCCGCTCCAGATCGACTCTCCTTCATTCTGTCACCCATTCACTGACCCACCCACCCGTCCGTCTGTCCGTCTGTCCACTCACCCTCCGTCCATTCGTCTCGTAAATACTCCCTGAGAGTTTGCAGTGAACTCTCATAGATGCCGAGGGGCCACCACCACAAAATGGGGGGTGGGCTCCTGCCCCCTACTGTTGAGGCCCAAGAGAAATGCCAGCTCTTCTCGGAGAAGGAGGGAGCGTCTGTCTGTCTCTCTGTGCCGCCTTTCGGGCAGAGCTGTTCCTAAGGGGCTGTCTCCTCCGTCTCTCAGCACCACCTGAAGAAGCTGGAGGGCCGCCGCCTGGATTACGATTATAAGAAGAAGCGAGTAGGTAAGATACCAGACGAAGAAGTCAGACAAGCGGTAGAAAAATTTGAAGAGTCGAAGGAGCTGGCTGAACGAAGCATGTTTAATTTTTTAGAAAATGATGTAAGTATTTGACCCCAACCAGGAGGCTTGTGTGTGAATGAACCGCGTCGACTCGGGGTGTGTGTGGGGAAAGCTCGGGTGCCTTCGTTGTTAGAAAAGTTTCTAGAACTTTCTGTTCCCCTTCTCTCCTGCCTCTGAGGTAGCTTTGGGCATTCAGCAGGTCCCAGCTGGAGTCTCAGATCTTGGGGCATCCAATTCACCCTAGGATTGCTTCCCAGCTGTGCTGGCGTCAGCCCCCGGGGAGGTGGGGTGTCACGGCCAGAATTAGCCAGTTGGCGGCTCTGTACTTGAGGCTGTATTTTGCGGAATGGAGAACCCACATCATGTGCGATTTGCAGTTGTGCAGAGGCGGTAAAACCACTCTGCATGGCAGATCACTGGAGGGGGAGCCTCACCCACCACCCAGCGCTCCGACGCCTTCAGTGGTCAGAGCGAATGTTCAGGACTTAAGTCACGACCGAGATTTCTCAGCTGTGATGCTGCTGCGCGCGGGGACTACTGGGGTCTCGGGACGTGGCCCTTGGAAGGGGGGATGTGCCGTGTGCTGTGATGCTGGCCACCAGCTTTATGTGTCCAAGAGGAGTTAGATTAAATGGAATTATGGTGGATGGTAGGATGAAGGTTCTTAGGGGTGGTGATGAGGGGTCGTAGAGTGCGTTTCAGGGACCCAGTGGAGGCGCCTGTGGTCACCTCCCGCCGGGCCTGGCCGAGCTGGTGCCGGGGGCCGTCAGAGCTCCGCACTCGCTTTGGACCCATCTGTTGAACTTTTATTTATTTTAAATTCTTTTATTTATTCGTTTCTTAGAGAGAAACATCAACTTATTCCACTTATGGATGCATTCATTGGTTGATTCTTATATGTGCCCTGACCGGGGATCGAACCTACAACCTTGGCTTAACAGGGACGATGCTCTAACCAACTGAGCCACCTGGCCAGGGCACTCTATGTTGAGCTTTTGAAGTCCATGGGCACAAATTAGAGGATTTTGTTATCTGCAAAACCATGTTCTACTTCCAATGGTTCATGGAAAGATACACCGAGGTCTTGCATCGTCCAGTCAAGTCGAAGGAAGTGGACTGAGCCCCGGTGTGCGCCGCGGCGCTGTGCTGGGCGGGGCAGTGCCAGTGTGGGCAAGTCGTTAACCGGGGAGGAAAGGATTTGCAGCCCCCGTCCGTTAAACCGGAGTTCTCGAAAGCACCCTCTGCCGTGTGTCTCCTCTGACATGTTTTACCAGGTTTTTTACGTTTCATGGGAAACGGGACGGGGTGGGACAGTGTGTCCTGTTCTGTTGGTTGGTTTTACCGTGAGACTGTCACGTTCCTCTCGGGAGTGTCCCCAGGTCACAGGCGATTTGGGTTTGGTTTTGTCTCGGGTTGCCATCTTTGTTTCTTGGGGTGTGTTTGGGAAAGCATTTTCTGGTGTATTGTGTGTGAGACGCAGGGATTCCTTCCAGCCCCGCACCCGTGGGTGGTGGTTCAACCCCTCGGGTTGATTCCCATGTGAGATTTGTGGTCTCTCCCACGTGCCCCATGGGGGAGGCTGTCTCCGTGGGTCTGCCCTTGGTGGTTGACCCCGGAGACCTCAGTCCAAGGTCAGAAGTGATCCTTCCTCATAGAAACTCAGTCCTTTGTCCACGCGGGTGCTGACTTGTTTCCTGCTTGTCACAGGACAGTCAAGCCCCTCCCACCCTGCTCTGGCCAGAGAAAGAGCAAGTTAACGCAAGCCCAGGCCTCCGCCTTCTCATCCCAGGGAACCTCCCCGGAGTGGCCGGGTGGATTTGCCAGACTGAGTGGCGCAGCCCGTGACAGACATGGTCCACGTCCTGACTGCTTCTGGCGATCGCCAGGCTTGGGTTCGCTGTGCCCTTGGTCCTGCCTGTCCAGGCGTTTAATTCCAGGTGTGGTTGGGAAGCGGGGGGCCACCTGCACAGGGCTCGCTGCCCGTGACCCTGGGGACAGCCCGGAGAGCCCGCCGTTCAGCAGGGAGAAGCAGACAGGCCACCGCGGTGCCTCGGGTCTTCATTGTCCGCAGGAGACTCAGAGTGTAGTGACCAGCTCTTCCCTAGTTGCCCTGACACCTCCTATGTATGAGCACACCTTTTATTTTTAATCCTCACCTGAGGACATATATTTCATTGCTTTTCGAGAGAGAGAGGGGGAGAGAGGGAGGTGAAGAGGAAGAGAAACATCGATCGGTTGCCTTCTTGTACATGCCCCAACCGGGGATCAAACCTGCAACCTGGGTATGTGCCCTGACCAGGAATCGAAATTGCGACCCTTTGGTCCACAGGATGAAGCTCTAAGCAACTGAGCCACACTGGCCAGGGCCAGCCCCAGCCCGTGTTTTAAGAGGCCCGGGGTCCATTTCCTCCCCAAAGTCAGCCATGAGATGACTAGTCACAAATGCATGTCCCGATTACATAATCTTGCGTTTTAGCCACATCAGAGAGGGGAGCGGGTGGCGGACCCTCCCGACCCCACACGTACTGCAAAGAATGTTCATCGAGCTCTCTCCTGCGGTCCCTTTACCCCGTATCCAACGCCACGCGGATTTCAAAGCGGGTATTAACATGGAAATTCGCTTTCCCGAAGACAGGGCAGTGGGGTGTGGGTTCACCCAGCACATCTCTAAGAAGAAAGTCCTTTCTCTCTGTAGCAGATTCTGCTCTGGTCCCGTGAGGACGAGATGCTAGGCTTGTTTTAAAAGTACGTGTCAGAGCCAAAGAGGTGAAATGCTTCTTGCATTGTAGGGTTTTGTAGGGGCCAAGCTGCCGTGGTTTTGTTTGTTCGGTTTTGGGCGTGTGGGGCTGGCTTGTGTTTTTCCAGCCACAGAGCGTGGCAGACCTCGGTGGCGGGGTCTCCTGGTCCCCGTGCTGGTCCCGCCCGGCGCGGCCCACACGGAAAGCCGTGTCGGTCTGAAGTGCGTGCTGAGCCCGCGTTGGAAATGGCACTGACGTGGGCAGAGGAAGTGGGGTGTATGCAGAGCAAGCACGGTTTGTAACAGCAAGCGAAAGCAGGCACATCCATGGCGGGTTTTCCCGGCTGTGTCCCTGCGTGCGGGGGCCCACGTTGCCCCCAGCTGAGGACCAGAGGAGGTGAGGAAGTGATGCGGAGGCCTCGGGGAGCCCGGGAAGGGGGCGTGGATCTTGTTTTGTGTCTGTGCCTGGATGCGGAGTGAGTGGGATTCGTGCTGGGGCCCCTGTCCCCTCCACCCAGCGGGCTGGGGCTTCCGGAAATGAGCTTATGAATCCCTCTTTTCTGCTGCAACCAAGGAAGCTCCCAGGCCCGCCGGAAATGTCCTCAATTATGCATCTCCAGGGCTTTGGGGCTTCCTTAGGGGATGCGGCCTTTTGATTTAATTTTTTTTATGTCCACTCTTACTTGGCCCAGTGTTCCTGAAGGTCTGGCTTCATGGGACAGAGCGGGATCCCGCTCTCTGCCGTTTATTCCGTTCAGCTGTTGCCTCAGGGGAGGGATCTGCTCCATCTCCTGATTGGACCTAGCTAGGAAGGACGGAAAGAGACACCCCAGTCAGGAAGCAGTCCGTTTGCTCAGGGATGGTTTCCCTCGTAACGGCAAAAGCTTGACCTCCGCTTCCAGATCACTGGGACTTTATAGCGCACAAATCTCCTGAGGACATCATCTCGCTGGAATGACACGTTTTGTGGCGTTCAATCAGGTTTAGAATCAGAGCTACGTTTGAGCATGCTCTGCCAGCATCTCTGGCTCTGTACCAGGGCCCGCGGGCGAGGACCAGGTGGGATGCTCTGAGATGGACCGGAGCCCAGGGGGAGGCTGCCCTGCGAAGCCGGCCTTGGTCCTGCCTCGGACCAGCGCAGGCTCTGGCCGCCACGGAGTGATTTTCTACTTCTGCTGCAGGTAGAACAAGTCAGCCAGCTGGCCGTGTTTGTAGAGGCTGCTTTAGACTACCACAGGCAGTCCACCGAGATCCTGCAGGAGCTCCAGAACAAGCTGCAGACTCGGTGAGAGCCCCCGTGTGCAACCCCAGGGCGGCGAGGTAGAGCCGATGGGCACCACTCTGTCTCCCCGTCTGTCCGTCTCCCCTTCCCGTCACCCAGCTCTGTTTTTTGACATTTCTCCCACGGGTGGGTGTGGGATGAGGCTGAGATGATAAATATGTGGCGGCTTTGGCCAGAAGAACAGAACTGGGAAAAGGAAGCTGGCAGTGTCTCTCCCCTTTCGTTTCTCTAAACCCCTTTTCCGTGACCTGAGTTTAGGGCGGCCGGGCAAAGCTCCCCATTGGCCTGGAGTCCCGCCCCCGCAGAGCTGTGCCCCTCTCACCGCTGCCTGAGGGTTCGGCTCCCCGTTAACACGCCCGGGGTGGCGATGGCGTGTGCTCCCTCCCCAGCCTCCGGGGACGTGGCGAAAAGGAGATGATAGGGAGTCCGTATCCGGGAAAAGACGTGATTTATGCCGACAACTCAGCTCTCAGGCCATAGCCGTTATCTTGACTCTGAGGGGCGTTGAGACTGAGAAATTCCTTCTGAACGACCACAGAGAGATTGCTGTGTTTCTCGTGTCTTCAAGAATCAGCGTGTCCTACACTGCTTTGAAAATCAGCGACGTCGTAAACAATGTGATGTCACTATGATGTCATACGCAGCATGCAATCACTGTGATGTCATGTGCAGTGTGCTGCCACTATGATGTCATATGTAGCATGACATCGCTGTGATGTCATAGGCACAGTAACCCTGTTCATTAAAATAAAGGGCTTAAAAACAGTACCCTAATTTTTGACGACAGAAGCCTGTCTTATACAGGATTAGGGCATGGATACACTCGGAGGGATTTCACGGCAGGGGGAGGCAAAAGGGGTGGACGGTCTGCGGGGCATCCGCTTTGCAGACAGGGGGTCACCTGGAGCTCACGGGAGCGAGTTCGCATTTTCTGTCTCCTTTCAGGGAGAGAGAGAACGAAGGCAGTTGTCACTGTCAGCTGCCCAGAGAGACTCGACTAGAGACACATTTCACACGCGCGGTCGAACCGTGACATTTGGGATGCTACCGCCGGCCCTTGGGGCTGCTGGAGAATCAGGGTGTAGCCGTCGCCCCCGAAGTCCGGGCTCCTCGGGGCGCAGCACATGCGTGCTGGAGGCTCTGCGTGGCTTCGGCCGCTCGTGACTCCCCTTCCGCCGTGTGTTACAGGATAGCGGTCGCGTCCACTCTGCCCAAGCGAGAGTACAAGCCACGGCCCCTGAAACGGAGTCCCAGTGAGCTCAACGGGGTGCCCGCTGCCTCCACGGCAAAGTCAACAGGTGAGGTGCCCGCTCCGTGGGCCCTGCACTCGGGCTGGGGGGCGGGGGGGGCGTTTGCCACCACGAAGCTTTTGCTTACCGGGCGTGCTGCTCTGTTCTGGGGAATGCCCTGAGACCCTGAAATTTTTTTTTTTTGGTTGTTTGGTGACTCCTCCCCCTGCCCGCATTCAAGGTCGTACCAGGTTCCCGCTCCGCAGCTTGCTTTTGTAAACGTGTCACTGTTTCTCAGAGTTCTTTCCATGTCACGTCTGTAGATCACTATTTTTTTTAACAGCGTCCTACTTTTCTATCGCACATACATTTCCCTGTTCACGGCCACGAGGGCCGTTGCCAGTTGAAGCCGATACCTGTGGAATATTTCGTAGACACGGATGGGCTGGTCTTCCTTGGAAGTGAAGTCGCTTTGCGGCATGAGTTTTAAGTGATGGCAGATCTCGTGTAACCGAGCTGCCCCCTCGTGCGCACGATGCTGTCCGTGCAGAGATACCTGCCTTCCCGAACCTGCGTCGTTAGACCCGTTTTTGCTGAGCGTTCGTGGGTAAAAAAGTGGCACTCCATCTTTTTTTAAATTATTATTTTTATGGTACTCGATCTTAATCTTTCTGTGATCAACTACTAATGTTAAATGTTTTTTCTGTATTTTAATTTTTGCCATTTGTATTTTTTTATGTCTGAGTTGTCTGTTCATGTAACTCATGTTTTCCTCCAGGGAGTTTACTTTGTCTTATTGATTCATAAGAATTCTTTACCTATGGGGAGATTAAGGTTTTTCCCCCCAATTTGTTAGTGAGTTTTTAGCGTTCTTCGTATATTCTGAATACAAGTCCTTGGACATATTCGTGGTTTACAAATATTTTCTTTCACTCTGTAACTTCTTTTTTGTTTCTTTGCAGTGTTTTGGGTGTCAGATTTTAAAAATTTTGATGACACCCAATTGACCAATTTTTCCTTTTACGTTCATGCTTTCGATGTGAGTTCTAAGAATTCTTTCCTTAGCCTTGGGTCCCGCAGACTTCCTCCCATGTTTTTTTCCCAGAAATTTTACACTTTTTTACATTTTAGCCCATGATCCACTTTGAGTTAGCTTTTGTATCTATGTGAGACTTTGGATAAGGTTCCTGGATTTCAGATTTCTCCTCCACAACTGCCTTCCCCTGTAAGCTGTGCAGGCAGGGTTTTCTTCTCACACCATTGCTATGCTTTAAGGTTTTTCTTTCTTTTTTTTAAACATTTTTAAATTTTCCAATTGCAGCTGACATCCATTATTATAGGAAGCGATAACATGAAATAAAACAATAATAACTAAGAGAACAACATCGCAGTCACACTCACTGAGTATTTACTGTGGGTCAGGGGAGAGACTGAATCCTTCTCACGTGTTTCCAGTATTGCCGCCCTTCCCATTTTACAGATGAGTAAGTGCAATTTTCTCAAAAGGCCACGGAGCCCGTAAACCACAGAGCTGGCACATGCACTGGTATTTCATTTTACGTCATTCAGAAGGAGGGCTGGGGAGGGCGGCGGTGTGTAAAGTGTTCAGGAGCCTCGGGAATGGATTTATTTTCAAGATCCCCGATCCCAGGGAACCCTCGGCCAGCCGGGGGGCTGCTGTTGGGATCTGACGCGGTAGAGGGAACCCCGGCGAGGACAGGGGTTTTGGCTTCCTTGTGCGGACCGCGCCTGTCAGTTGTGTGGTTTTTCCTTCTTGGCCAGTAGCTCAGTCCCTGGGCAGACGACGTTGTTAAACCACAGTTCCCAGATGTGCAGGAGGTGGCTTTCAAGGAGGCTCAGCGCTGTCTGACACAGGCCTGTCCCTCCTCCGCGTCCTCGCTGCCCCCCCTAAATGGCCCTTGGCGGTAGTGCTGGTCCCCAGCCCCAGCTCCCCCCGCCAACCCGGGCCCCGGCCTCCTTGATTTATGGGTGGAATTTGCGGGTGCAGAGGGTCCCGCACAGTTTGTTTCTAAGGCACGGTTTCAAAAGAACACGGCATTTTATGGCCTGCATTAATGGGAAATTACTTTCCATTAGGATTCTGAATGATTTGCACATAATGTTTATAAAGTGAAGGAAAAATGTCAAGCATTTCACTAACGATTTAAGGCAAAGCTCCCAGGACTCTGCCAGAAATGCAATCCAAGAACATTTTCTTCATCATTTCTTCTTCCTACAGAAAAAATAAATAAAAAAAAATTAAAAAAAGGGGGAGATGAAAGAACGTAGGTCAATTAGGCAGGACGTGTGGTGGGACGGAGATGGAATCTTCAATAATGTCATTTCTAGGTGCTTACGAGAAGGGAGAGAGCGCCAGCAGTGGGGGCGGGGGGTGGAAATCACATCTTGAAATGATGGATTGCAGACCAGACCCAAGTGCAGGCCCTGGCCGGGAGAAAGCACCTCCATTCCAAGCCCGTGAGTGTGGAGTCGTGACGCTTCATCAGCCTGCGCTGTCCCCACACGGCCAAGGAGGCCAAGAAAAACCCTCGTGTGGCGGGGTAGTTCCCAGAAAACCACTGGGTCCGAGGAAAACAGTGTAAGAACTGGTTACCGACGCTCACGCCTCTTCCCCGGCAGGTCATTTTCACCCGGCCCAGGGTGTCACTGAGTGAGTCCGTCATAAACGCAAAGACTAGAGGACAGAGTATACTTTATATATTTTTTATCAACGCGTTTATTTATGAAGGTTTTTTTTTCCCACTGACGTTCTTAAAGAGGGTAGAAGTGTGTGTAACCCCAACTGAGGGTTAATACGCTCCGAACTGGGATCGGCTTCAGCAACGAGAAAAGCTGAGGCCGGCGACCAACCCCGGGCTCCCGAGGCGCGCTGCGGGCGATTCAGCGCGATGCCGCATAAATCTTCCCCGTGGCTCGCACGAGGACCTTCTAGCCTCCTCTCGGTATGAAAGAGACTTTTATACGCTTCTGGATACTTCTGAGGGGGCTCGGAAATAATGTCTCCATCCCGTCCTCCCCCTCACTGGAACAGACTCCCTAGGATTACATGAAAAAAGAAACACGGATTCAGAAGTGAGGTGTGAAGGCTGAAAATTTAAAAAGACGTGCGTTTTGCAGAGAGACATATGCTTCTTCTTTTTTTTTTTTTAACCGAAATTTCCGAAGAGGAAATGAAATTTTCACACGGCAGTGGGGATTGCTCAGTCGGGAGGTGATTTCTTACTTTTCTCCTCTCGCTTTCCCATTCTTGTGTTTCTGGTTTTCTTTTCCCTTGCTCACCCGCCCCTACCCCGTGTCCCTGTGTACTGTCAGCTCTGAATTCTGTGGCTGCCATGTTTATCTTTCACAAGCACTGAGCGTTCCTCGAAATTGGAAAAGTACGCAGGTTGAACATTTTCTAATTTCTATATTTAAAAAATATTTATTTTAATTTTATTTATTTATTTTAGAGAGAGGGGAAGGGAAGGAGAAAGGGAGAGAGAGAAACATCCATGTGTGGTTGCCTCTCCCATGCCCCCTACTGGGGACCTGGCCCACAACCCAGGCAAGTGCCCTGACTGGGAATCGAACCAGGAACCCTATGGTTCACAGTCCGGCACTCAATGCACTGAGCTACACCAGCCAGGGCTATATTTTTTAAATATTTAAAAAAAATGAATATGTGAGCTATGATGATTATTGTTCCATCAATAGCTGTAGACATGGGAAAGGGGAAGAGACCTTTTCTTACTTTTCAATCCAAAGGAAGCTTTAGAGCAACAGGTTCCCGGCCGGGAGTGGTTTCCGGTACCACTGCCAGTCTGTCGGGAGGGTGTTCGGAAAGCCTGGGAGGTGTAACTTCTAACTTAGCTGTGGCGGTTTCACCACTGCCTGGCTAAAAGGCTGATACGATTGTATCATCTCAAATGCTGCATATTGAAGAACGTTGTATATGCATATCCTAGAATGGTATGTCCGGTCTTCAAGCTAAACTTTAAAATACCGTCATCTAAATGTGAACTTAAGCATCATCATAGAAGGAGTGAGGTCTGAAAAAACAGAGTAGAGACTAGCCATTTCCAGGGACTGCGTGTGGACTCCGCACCAATGCCCCCCCCCCGCCCCCCCGGTGTGTCCCACTGGTTGTGGCCTCGGGCGCCAACCCTGACGCCCGGGTTTTGGGGATGAGAGACATGGGAACGGGCGAGAGCACGGCCCGCGGCCGATGCAGACGGCTGGCACCAGGCCTCCGAGTCGGAAGCACGCCTGGGAGAGATGGCCAAGAGCCCCGCCAGAGAGCGCAGGGGTATTCAGGTGCACCCGCCTGGCTTTAAATGTTGGCAACTCAGCACACAGCGGGGAGTGAAGAGCAGGCCACGCCAAACACCCCCCGCAAGCTGGTCCCTCCGCCAGCGGTCAGGAAGCCTCCTCGGGGTCAAGGCTCTCCTGTGTCTCCCCTGGTGCCCTGCCTCTGAGTGGCAGGGGCAGCCGCAGGCGCTGGGCCAGGGCGTGGTCGGTGAGTGGACAGAGCCAGCTCCTGCCGTGTCTCCCGGTGGTGTTCCAGTCCACGGCATTGCACGGAAACGTTGGTGAGATGCGGTAGGAACTCGGCTGCCGTCAGTAGCAGTTAGCCCGGGGTCACACGGGTGTCGTTATACGTCATTCTGCTTCCAGTCGCAGAACCTGTCACCCAGCCGGGCTTTGCAACGTCGAGGGCGCCGACTTTGCTCATTAAAGCCTGTGGAACTTGTTGGGGATGGGTACGAAGGTTAAAACCAACCACATGCCGAGTTTCATCGGTTACCCTGATTAAGCTTGAGTTCCATTGGCAGGTCATTTCTGTAAACCTCATCTCCTGGGGATAAATGGAGGGTTCTTGTCCCTAGAAAGACAGCTCATAGAGTTTTAACTTAGAGGTTCACTGCCCAGCTGTCTCAGTCAGCTGGCACCGCCATCGCAGAAGACCACGGAATCTGTGGCTTAAACAACAGACACTTGTTTCTCACAGTTCTGGAGACTGGGAGGTCCAAGGTCCAGGTGCCAGCAGATCCAGGGCTTGGTGAGGGCTCCCTGGTGGGCTTGCCGGTGGCCGCCTTCCCGGTCCCACTTCGGTGTATGAATTTGGGGGTGACACACACATTCGGTCCATTGCTCGCATTAACCACGGATTAATACTTAGAAGTTTGCCGATAAGGAAATCGGGGCCCAGAGCTGACCCAGAACTAGAACCCAAGGATGTTCTAACCAATGGCCAAAAACACGATGTTACTGATGTTGAACGAGTCGGATTCTGTGATGTTTATCAGAATGATTCACCCGTGCTGTGTCTGGGTCAGCTAGAAAAAGAGTTTTTGACTCTTATTTTTTTTAATTAGAAAAAAATGATAGCATAACTTTTGAAGGGTGCTTGACCCAATGATGCTCATTCTAATTTAAGAGATGGTACCTCGTTGGCTGAGCATGGTGCCCGGCCCAGAGTCTGGACCAGAAATAAACGTGAGAGTTTCCGTCCGTTTTTTGCCCCAACATGTCAAGAGAAAAACTCTAGTCAGACAGTCAAATCTCAGGGTAGTCTTGGTGGTCGAACCGGAGCCTCCAGAAGGAGGGAGACGCAGGTCCCATTCCGGATGGGACCGCCAGCTCTCCCGTTACTGGGCAGCTTCCTGTCCGATCCCCATCGGCCCCGTGGGTGCCATAGTCATAAGGAAACACTCAGAACCTCTGGACTTCAGACCGGGAAGGGGGCAGAGTGAGCCCACCAGCCACGATGGGGTTGGGGGTCACCTGTAGGTCACCTGTGGAGCGGGCTGTGGAGTCAGCGGGAGGCCTGGCCCTGGCCCCATACCGCTGGGTCTCCATGTCATCATCCAAAGCACGGGAATTACCCCCACCTGGACCACGCAGGGTTATTCTAAGGACCAAGTCTGCCCCTGTGACGTGGAGGTGCCGGGCACGCACGGGGCTTGGTGCCCGGAGAGAGCCCGCCATTCGGCGGCTGCCGCGGTAGCTAATCGGTTGTCTGATTTCCCAGCCTACAGCCGACTGGAGGCAGCAGAGTAGAGAGGCCTGGTCGCAGCCGACTCCAAGGGAGGCCAGAGAAAAGCTATAAAAGGCGGGAACAGACCCTCAAAAGGCTCGGCAGTCTTGGGCATTTGCTAAGAGACAGAGAGCCCTCCGCAGGTCAGTGGCTTCCCGGGGACGCCGCCCCTGGTACCCCGGTAGGAACTCACGATGGCGTGAGTCGTGTGGGTGACTTCTCTCTCTGTCCCCTCCCCCCCCACCCAGCAAGAAGGAGGCATGAGGGGTCTACCCAGCCTGTCTGTGGGGGCGCTCTGATCAAACGCCTCCAGGTAACAAGATGCCCAAAGTCAGGGCCCGCCGAGGCCAAGGGACATGCCTTGGGCCCCTCGGGTGGTCCGAAAATAACCCAAGTTCAAGTGCCACGGGAAAGCAGTGGTTTTTAGTGCCCTCCTGCCCTGGTGGCCACCCCGCCTCCACGTCCGCGTCAGGGAGAGCAAGACAGCCCTCGAGAACAGACTCGCAGGTCTTGGCCCGTGGTGGGGAGAGAGGGAGGAAGAGGGGAGGACCCCTGAGCGGGGAGGGCCTGCTGGAGACACGCCAGCCCTACTGGGCGTTACGTCCCCGGTGCTGGCCCGCCACCTGGAGCGGCCACAGGTTTTTCTTTTAAAATTCTTACCCGAGGATATGCTGATTGATTTTCAACAGATTGGGGAGAGGGGGGAGGAGAGAGAGAGAGGAAGAGAAACATTGATCGGTTGCCTCCTGTACTCGCCCTGACCCGGAATCAAATCGGCAACCTTTCCGATGCACGGGGGGATGCTCCAACCAGCCGAGCCCCCGCCCCGGCCAGGGCTTGCTTGTTTTTAACCGAAGCCCGGAGCCGCTCACTCTGAAGCAGCAGCTCAGGCTGAGGAAGGCAGGGCTGAGCGTAAGCACCCGAAGGACATCCCCCAAGGGAGGACTCGGCTGGCGAGGGGAGGCGGGACCCTGGGCAGACCTTCCTGGGCGTCGGGAGGATTTAGGTGGAGAATGCGCCAAGGCAGGGACCCACAGCTCCTTCCCTGCCTGGAAGATGCACTGGGGCTGGCTCAGAAACTGGGCGTAAACTCGTAAGCAGGGGTCTGTGACATAGTGACTAAGTGGCCCCTGCTGCCTCCTGGCTCTGAGCCTCTGCCCGCTCCCCTCCCCGGCCCTCCCCTTCCCTGACACGGGCACCTACCAGAGGGCTTCCCTGAGACTTCAGCCCGCTCAGGGTATCTTCCCGGCAGGAGTCAAACCCTACAGACCGAGGGTTATTATTCCGTCCCCGTAACTGACTGGGGCTGAAGAATGGTGGGGGCCCGGCCAGAACGGGATGCGCCCAGCATTTCTGGACGTACGAGCGAGCGGCCCCCAGCATCAGGGGCTCGGGGTTGGGGGAGGGGCACTTTCCTGCTGTTAAAATCCGAGGGGACCCTAGTGTTAGAAACTGGACCACACGATGGGCAAGAGGGAAGGGACGCTTATTTCAGGGAGCAGGTGACTCCCTGCCTGCAGTGACGGACAGCTCCACAGACGCCCCGTATTCGGGTTCCCTTCTTTTTTCATTTCCCCTGATGGCTGGGCCAGGGCGTGAACACTCAGCATTTCACAGACACACCCCTCTTCTCTGTTAAAGTCACCTTCTGTCTCAGTGCTGTACGGAGGGGGGCTGTGTGTTGTCCCCCTCTGCTGTCCTGGGCCGCTTGGTGTGACAGCGCGGGACTGGGGTTTCGGCCACGGTGTTGCCGTGGCCGTCACACCCACGTCCAGGAGCACTCCTGGGCGCTGCCTGGAGGAGGTGTCGGGTGCCAACTCCTGAACCCAAGCGGCCGAGGGGGTGGCAGAGGGTCCCCCGGGCGGGACCTGTCTTTTCCTCTAGGACAGTTTCAGCGGAGCTGAGCCAGGCGCCCCAGCACCCTGCCCACGCGTGTATGGAGTCCAGTTTGGAAGACCCCACTGAGGACTGTGCCCGATTCTGCCGGGGCTCTGGGTCCCATCCCCGGGGACGGTGACTTCTCTGTCGGAGGGAAAATCCACACCGTCCCTCGGGGGGGGGGGGACGGACACCTGGTTTCTCTTTAACTGACTGAGACTTGCCAAGGAGCCTCCGTGTCAACCAGGGGCGGAAACAACTTAATCTTTTTTCCATTTCTCCAGTTGACCAAAAAAAAAAAACCCACAAAAAACTAATCTTTTTTCCACTTCTTCTAATGGTGCAAAAAGAGGTAATCTTGCCTCTCCAGGTAACTCAGTGTCTTCCCATAGAAAGAAAGGGTAGACGGTGTGTTTGTTCCGTTGTCAAGTCTGGACTTAAACCCAATCCAGTTGAGATCCCTTGATCAGGGCTGTGGGTCTTTCTCCTCAGAGGCTGTCTCCTTCCCTCCTCTGCAGCCAAGTCCTCGCCTGGGTGCAGTGGGGCGTTTACAGGACATCCCGGGGGCAGGGAGGAGGCTTGTCCACCTCAGGCCTGGGCCTCTGGGTGTCCAGCTGTCTGCCTCCGAGCCCACCCGCCCGCCCATTCTGTGCCAGCCGCCTCCTCGGCAGAGACGGGTTCTCTGTTCGCCGGGAGCTGGGCTCACTGAGACCCCCCTCTCCATCCTCACTATGCTCGGCTGCCCCCAGAGCTCCCAGGGGAAAGTGGGGATGCTGTACCCCAGGGTGGAATTCGGGGAGCCTTTCATCCTTCTTGCCCACCTCTTCCCTCCCCGTGCCCCTTCCCCACCTTCAGCAAGAGCTTGTGTCTCTTCTCCGGAGAGAGCCCTTTCCACTCCGCAGCTCGTAACCAAGTCTCCAGGCTCTGAGTTCGTCAAGCTCTGGCTGCTTGGAATCCAGAAGTCTCAGCGACTCTTTCTCTCTCTCTCTCTCCCCCAAATCTCATAAAAGCCTCTCTGGCTCTGGCACAAAAGCCAGAAAGCCTTGGCTTTTGCGGCACTTCCCAGCCGCAATGGAATGGTATTCGTTTGGAACCGACAAGCTAAACACGAACCACTTTGTTTGTGTGCAGGTTCCACCCCCTCCCCGCGTGAGAGGGGGCCGCAGCGCCCTGGGTGGAGGGCCCCGGACCGCCACAGCGATCCGGGATGGCAGATGCCCTGGATGTTATTTCAGAACATCGTCCTGCTGGGTGTGTCCCCACGGACAGCAGCCCGAGCGCTGGAGGGGGTGGACGCACCCCGGGTCCACGCCGGTGAGAGCCGCCCTCGGGCCTCGGGCGCACAGACGCGGCCAGAGAGCCGGGCGCTCTGGCCCCACGGGGTCAGGGAACCTCCCGCCCAGGGCTCTCGCCACCCGGTGTCCTCGGGGAGGTGCCGGGTTTCCGGTTCACTTGCTGATGGAGCGTGATAGGCCTCTTGTTCTCTTTCGAGCTCTCACAAAATCCGAGCGGGCAGGGCGGCCAGGGTCCCTGCCTTGAAATACGTGAAGGGAGACGTGGGTGACCTGTCGTTTCCCCCATTCGGTCGCCCGCGCCCGGAGGTGGTGGCCTGGGTGAGGGCGGGTCCCCCGTGTGGTGTGTGTTTCCCTCTGAGCAGGCAGCTGGCAGAATGGGGGCGACGGATGCATCGCCAGCCCTGGGGTCTGTGTGATCGTGGCTCTGGCGACGCTCAGCGGTGTCGCAGATCCTGTAGGTGGTGACGTCAGGACGGCAGACCGAGGGCTGGGAGGTGGAGCTCTGGTGTCACATTCTGGCTCCTTTTCAGAAAAAAGCAGGGTTCATGGCTGACCCCCTGACACTGACATCGTGTGGTGAAGGCACTGCTCCCCAAGGCTGCCCTGTGGTTTGGAAGCGTGGGGACCCGCCCCTGAGGCCACGTGTCCCCTTTGGGGGCCTTAGCAAACTGGAGCGGGGGGATTGCATCTTTCCCGACACACTCAGTGGTGCTCACAGCCTCTCCTGGAAACCGTTCTGGGTTCAGAAACCCACAGGACTGGAGCGCTGGGGGTGCTTTTTTTTACTTCACAAAGTTAACATGATACCAAAAACCTGAACAGAATATCCAAAGGAAGTAATTTCACTTTTAAATACAGAGGCGAACTCTGAAGTAGCAACAAACTCGATATGTGATAAAAGGACATAACTCGTAAACGTGTCTTGTCGGGAAGGCATGTCGTACTCACTCGTTTTTCAAGAATCTTATAAAATTAACCTTATGATTACTCCAAAACATGACCCAGTTAAAATCAAAACGAGAGGTTTTTGTGTGTGTGTGTGGGGGGAAGCTTGATAATGTCGCTACTGAAGCTTACCTGGTCGAATGGTTTTGTGAAAATAGGACGTTTTGAAATGGGACCGTAATGAGGAAGAACGTGCTTTACTAGTTGTTAACGTGTATTTCAAAGCCACAGTATTTTCAACGGTGTGGTCGTTACTGGAATGGATCAGAGAAACAAGATAGAAAAAGCTTAAAATAGGTCCCAGTGCTCATGGTAATTAAATATATAAAAAAGATAAAAGTATTTGAAGTCGGTGGAGAAAGAATGGGCTATTTAATAAAATGTGCGGAGATACTTGCTGAAATGTTATTAAAATAAATAATACCTTTATTTGCCAAATTCCACACAGATGAAAAGAAAAAAGCTCATGTGAGAAATTAAATTAAAGAACTGGGATGAATTTAGAGGAACATTTATGTGTCAGTGTGGAAGAGAAACCATGAATGAAACATTTGATCCATTTGGCCATTAAAATTTCCATTTGTGCCAAAAACCAGAACCCCCTTCCTAAAAACAAAACGATAAAACCAGATGATAAGTGAGTAACCATGCTTGGAAAGATAAAGGCTCAATATTTACAGTATAACAGGGACTCTTAAAGCTTTCGATGCAAAGAATGATAGATACATAAAGTGATAAAAGTCCTGGAAAAATTTATTTCCTAGGAATATAGCACGGTCCCTTCCAGAAGTTCACCCTCAGGAATTAATTGTGCACATTTGTAAATACACGTATGTTAGGGTGTTTTTCACAGTTATCTATGAAAGCAAGAGAAAATAGAAGAAAAAATAGGAAGTAGAGAGAAAGAGAGGAAGGAAGGAAGATAGGAAGGGTTCTCAAATATCCAATAATATATTGATAAAGACATGTTCTAGTAACATAGTTGACAACCGGTTCATGATGAGAAGTAATCTAGAAAGAAGCTGTGGCTGATGTGGCTCAGTGGAATGAGTGCTGACCTGCGAATGAACCAAAGGGTCGCAGGTTCGATTCCCAGTCAGGACATTTGCCTGGGTTGTGGACCAGGTCTCCAGTAGGGGGCGCGTGAGAGGCAACCACACATGGATGTTTCTTTCCCTCTCTTACTCCCTCCCTTCCTGTCTCTCTAAAAATAAATAAATTAATTTAGAAAAGTAATCTGGAAAGACGCTCCCTGTAGCACATAGGAAGATTCTTTTACGAACATGATTGTATGTAAGAACATACACAAATGCATCCATACAGCTGCCTGGACACTTTTATGCCAACATGTGAGGTCAACATTGGGTGTGTCTGCGTTAGTGGTCACAGCTGACTTTTCTTAATTTTGCACACGTCTTTGCTCTTTTGTTTTCTTTTCTCTTTCTCACCATGACCTTGTTTTAGTTTTGAAAATGTAAAAAGCACTTATTTTTAAAAACGGGACTCTGAGGACTTCCGGGTTAGCACGATAACCCCAGGAGGTCAGGGTGGACCGGGAATGCTCAGGCTCCTGGTCACCAGCCCTGGGGGGATGTCCCTGCACGCTTCCTTCCCCTCGGAGCGTCTGAGCGATCGATGAGCGATCCCACCTCATCTCAGCCCTTTCAGGGGCAGTTTTAGGTGTGGTGTCCAGTCTCCGCAGGGAAGCTGGAAGCCCCCGAGGGCTGGGGCTGGGCCTTGCAGTTCCGGAGGTCCCGGGAGGCCAGGCAGAGCTGTGTGGCCGCTTCTCGGAGGCGGGCTGGGCCGGCGTCCCTGGCTGGGAGGGCCGATGAGAGAAGCCCTGGGCCCCGGAGATCAGGATGGACACCTGGGGTAGCTGAGGAGGACAGAGGCCACAAGCCAGCCCCGGGGAGCTGGGCGGAGAAAGGCAAGGGCCAGCCCCCACCTGGCCAGTTCCCTGCGGATGACCCGTCCTGTTAACTTCCGCTCTTTTGTCTCCCCGTGGTGCGCGCACAGGCCCCCACGCTCCCCTGGACCAGCCCTGCTGCCGCGGCCTCTATGACTTCGAGCCGGAAAACCAAGGAGAATTAGGATTTAAAGAAGGGGACATCATTACGTTAACGAACCAAATAGACGAGAACTGGTATGAAGGGACGCTTCGCGGGGAGTCCGGGTTCTTCCCCATTAATTACGTGGACGTGATTGTGCCTTTGCCTCAGTGAACGTGCGACTCGGACGCCGGACAAGCCCTCGTCACCGAGAGGAAGGCCCGCCCGCGTCCCCCCCTCCGTGTGCTGGCCCGTGACATCCTCGCGCTGCGACCGGCTCAACCACTTTTGTATGTGTGTTCCCTTTATAACGTATTTTATATCGATTCCATTTGTATAAACGACCTTCTTGTGGTAGCTACCTGAAGATAGAGCTTTTCTTTCTTTGCCTGTTGCCCTAAAAGCCGTTGGTCCAACCCACGGACGTGCTTTCGGTTGCTAGAAATAAATCGTGCCCGTGGCGGTTTACGTCGGTGAATTGCCAGACGCAAAATTCAAGGCGAAGAAATGCCGAAGGCTCTCTTTCTTGACGTGACTGATGGCGGCCGGTCCTTTCCCCGCGTGCTGTGTCTGCTGACCTTGAATAGCCCAATAAATGCGACAGCGTGTGGCAAACAGCCTTGCTTATTCTTAACGTGAAGTTGATTTCTAAGCGCAGTGTTCCAGCTGCAAACTCCAGTGCCCCGCGGCTGACCGGGGTCAGGGCAGGGACGCTCAGCTGTTTGCTCCTGACCTGGTCAGCAGCCCGCCCCCCGCCCCCGGCCGTGGGCCTGCCCTTTGCACACGACTCGAACTCAGCACACTCCTTCCAGTTGGGGACGAGGACCGTCCGGTGCACCGTCGAGTTTGGCTGCCCACCAGCCTCCCTCCAGCTGCTCCCAGAGCGGACGTGGCGATCGGACTCCTGAGTTTAGAGAGAGGCGAGTGTGCTGACCAGGAGCTCCCTCTCCTCTTCCCCTTAGGACCCGGCCTGTCCGCAGAGAGCAGAGTTCTGAATCCCTCCGGACGGGGCTGTGGCTTAGAGATAACTACCCCGCCCTGCGGGGAGGGCCTCCCGTGGCTGGGTGGGTCAGTGCGGCTGGTTGTGGGGTTCAGGATGAGGCGGCGCAGAGACCTCAGCTACACTCTCCAACGTAGCCTTCTCCGGTAATAAGATGGATTCGGTTTCCCTGTTTCTCATCTTTGGTCTTCTCACCTGGTTCTTCGTGGGACCTCTTTAAATGCCTGGCCTGCATGTGCAGGAACTTGGAGGCTGACGCAGGGTGGGGGTATTAGGGGATTACCCGTGGGAGAGGCTGGGGGTGGGTGCCTTTGGACGCTGGCGCCTGGGCACTGGTCGAACAGTTTTTCCTCCCTCCTCGTGCTCTGCCTGGTGGGACTGCCCACCAGGAGCCCCTTCGCCCCACTGTGCTGATGTGCATTGATTTTCCCACGCAGGTCCGAGGCAGGTGGGCCCCGAGGGGTCACGAACGTGCCCTCGGTGGCCTCAGTGTGGAGGCTCGGGGGACGGCTGAGGGGTCTGCGAACGGGGCCCACGGCGATCACACAGCCACGGCGCCCACACAGCCACGGCGCCCTTCACACTGGGTTTGCCGCGTGGCGGCTGGCAGAGTCAAGAACACGCATTTCCTCTCCGCCTTTCCGGGCAGGGTCAAAGGAGGTCGTTCCCAGGGCACAGCTCTCTTCCCACATGGGTATGGAGGATTGTTGCCGTGGTTACAGCCGCATCTCCACCCTCTGACTCTCAGATGTGGTGCAACACCCTTCCCCCATTTCCAGCATTAATGTGGAAATTTCTTTCATCTCCATTGAGTGATTTTAGTGGGGGACTGGGTGGCTTGAGGAAACCATTTGAGCTCGAACCGTCTTCTTGGGTCGGAAGTCTCACCTGACCTGAAATTCCATGTCAATAACAGTTTTTAAAAATTTCTTCTCCGTGTGCCTCGTTTATGAGTGGCTGGACTCGGGACATTTTGTTCTCAGTTTGCCTGGACCCACATAGGCATCTGGGGACATTTGTTTCTTGACGTCTTTTGGTTTCTTTGTTCGTTTTTGAAAACAACAATAAAAACACCCTGGTCTGGCCCATATTTCAGGAAGCGGCATTTAGCAATTTCATGGGAAATGCAGAGTAAGGCCCACTCTCGCTTTGATGGTAAACCAGAGGCCCTGGCTGGGATTGTGTCAGACTGGCCTCGGAGGGGTCAAGGGCGTTCTGGCTGTGCCTTCCCGGCTGACGTTCCTCAGGGCGGAGCAAGGACCCCAGCCGAGGAAGCAACGTGGAAACATCGTGTGGCCGGAGCCACGGAGCTGTGGGAGCAAAGGGCGCAGACAGGTAGACGTCAAAAGTGGCTCCCAGTCATCATGGCTTCTTGGTTTTGCGTTTTTAAGAAAAAGACCGTTGATGTTTTCACCATTTCGGGGGAATTCTAACATGGTGCATGCGCCTTACAGAACATTTAGAAATTCCTGATAAACCAAGTGCAGGTAGAGGGTGTACGGGTGGCCAGTTTCTGTCCACGCTCCCAGCTCCCGTGGCTTCAGGTGTGTCCCTTATTGCTGACAAGTCACAGAACCGCATCTCCAGCCCTGGCGGTCTCCCCGGTTTTAGACCCCCAGGCGTTTCCAGCTCCAGAAGTTCCAGGTGAGGCCCCATCTCGGACCTGCCCCCCTCCCGCCCACCATGCTCCTCCTCTTCCTCTCGTGTTTCCCACCTGAGTGAATGACCCTGAAGGCCACCCACCTGGCCCGGGTCAGCAATCGCGGCACCAGGGGCCATTCCTCTCTCTCCCTCCTTACGTCATTCTCAAAGCCGCATCAGTTCCACCTCGCCGCCATTCTCGAGTCCTTCTCCTCTTCTCCCCACTGCCACGGATGCGGGATCAGGCGCCATGTACCACGTTGCATCCCACTGGCTCCTCACGCCCTTGTGCTCGCAAGACTCAGCGCACGCCTGGCACAGGGCTGGCTGTCAGAGAATACGTACCACGTAGCACTGCGTGTGGCCGAGTTGTGCGTCAGGCCTCAAGCCGACCCCGTGTGGGTGGTGGGGTCCGAGGGACATCGGTTCTTCACGCCCACCCACATAGACCCTTTCTTGCTGGGGTCTTGGGAAGCCAGGGATAAAAACTGCTTCATCGGCTGTCGAAACCCTCCCCACGTTAAGTGCGTTGCGCAAAACTTAATACGCAGAAATGTTTTAATTGAACGTATCGTCGGGAAAAGGCTTCTCGAGTATTCCTTTGTGGTGTGTCCAACCCAAATATTGCCAAGCGGAGAGAGTGGGGAAGGCATGGGGGGTGGGGCAGACTAAACAGGCGCGTCTCATTCTTGGGGGGCGGGGTGAGGGATCGGGAGAAAGCGCTTCTGGGCGCAGCTCTTCCTGACGACTCGCGAGGAAACGGGTATCCCGCCTTCAAACCACGAAGAGCACGGAGTACTTTGCACTCTGCCCTTCTTGCTCAAATTGATGGATTCTGCCGTTAAACCCTGGTCTCCTCGAGAGGTCAGAGGTGACGTGTGCTCAATGTGAATGTTGCAGAAAACCGCGTGTGAGCAGTGGAAGGGCTGTGTGTTGCTTGGTGGGGTTTTCTTTCTCTTAAGTTTAACCCTTTTGTGAGTGGAGAGCTTTCTAAAAGGTAGCGTGTGCTTCCACACCTCCGCAGTGGGTCAGCAATGGGCAGGTGGTGGGCTGGACTCACGGCCCCGAGCGCAGTGACGCCGGGGACGCAGGTGCAGAAAACGCGGCCAGACAGACGACGGCGTTTTTTTTTTTTTTTTTTTTACGTCCTTTGCGTTTCTGCCGCAGCGTCATGCCGTCCTGATGCCTTTCCCTAGCGGGAAGTGTGTCTGTTTCCACCTTAGAGCCTCAGGTTGACTCTTGAAAGCCAGATGAGCCAGCGAGCTAGAACTGCGTGCAGAGGCTGAGTCCGTCGCCTGGAGGGAGACCGCGCGTCCGCCTCTGTGCCGCCGGCCTGAACCGGGTGTCGCGGGAAGCCCGGAGGCCCTTCCTGGGCTGCTCTGGTGACGCTCGGGAGAGAGTGACAGTGCTGTGCTCTCGACCGGGAAGCTGTTGCAAAGTGTGACGATGACCCCAGAAGCTCCGCTGGAAGAACTTTCTGATTTCACACGTTCATAACGGAGAATGCCGATGGCCAGGGGAGTGAAGGGGCTTGGCCGGGACCCCCCGTGTGTGGTCCGGCCCTGACCGGCAGCGAATCTCCTGACTCTCCTCCTCCCGGGGTGTGGCTCGAGCACTGCTTTGGGGTCTGTGTGGACACCTGTGTGTGTGTGTGTGTGCATGCACATGTGTGTCCGGGTGTGAGAGGTACTCAGAACTCGGCCAGGAGGACACCTTCCTAGCCCTGGAGCCCAGACGGGAATCGGCCTTGGCTTTGGGGCCTGGAGAGTTTTCTGGCCCTGGGCAGGGCCACCAAATCCAAACTCTGTTCCTCCGAGCACTTCAGGGGACTCCGGCCCTCTCTTGCTTCGCCCTCCACAGTTTGGAACTTTCTGGAAAGAGTGTAACACCGCCCTTACCCTCCTGGCAGGGATTTTGATCCGTTCAGATCTGCTGTGAGCTCCTCATTGGACGTGATGGATCTGGCACCCTGAGGTGCTCCTCGCGATGTCAGTGTAGGACGAGGGGAAACCCCAGAACAGGGGAATGTGTGCCAAAGCCCGCAGAGTCCCCCCTCCTCTCACTGCTCCTCCCAAGAGGCAGACGAGTAGCCAGACGAAGACACACACACATTTCCTAATGCAGAAATTTCTTCCGAGGAAGGACCCCACTCTGGACAGGCAGAGCCGGGTCACCACCAGCTGAGCCTGTTTTCTGCCTAAGATCTGCCTCTTGCCTACGCGAGTGTCCGAGAGTCCTCCCTCTCACCCCAGCATCGCCGACTGTCCCCAGCCAGAGCCTGGAGAGTTCTAGTGGGGTCGTTAGGCGGTGAAGGGGAGACAGGACCTGTGAGGTCCCGCCAGCTGTCCCCGAGCGCCCTCAGCTCTCCGCGTCTCCCTGTTCTCCTAACCCGCAGAGCTTCCTGACCCACACGTGTAGGACAGCTGGACCTGCCGGGTGGACAGGACGGCGGAACTTCCGTTGGGGTATCGGCGACCTCCCCTGCTTTCTTCCTGACCAACTCTTTCTTGAGCAGGTTTGCTTGATACTCAGCAGAGAGAGGCTCAGTCCTGGCCTCCGGATTTAATGTGGGGCACCCCCCGGGAGGGAGGCTGGTTGGGGAATCGAAGCTGCCGGAGGGAAAAAGAGACAGGAAGGCCTGCGGAGCCATTCATACCTTGGAGCCCAGCGGCCGCAATGTTCCCAACTAGCTCCCCAGACGCCAAAGGCCTTCTCCCTGTGTCTTCCTGAATTTCAGGCACCAGGACCTCCGCGCAACACAGCTGCCACCACAAAGCATAATATCCCCTTGAATTCTCCATTTCACCTTGAGTATTCATATGATTTTTGCTCCAGACCCCGCGATACGCCGGGGCTGGTTTTGGAATGTGACCGATGTGCGCAGTGCTTGCGCCCACTTGCCGAGACGGCGCGGCCCGAAGCCCGTCCACGGCAGCCTCCTGGTCTGCAGAATGGAGCGAGAAACCGCGCCTGCCCCGCAGGCCTGTGTGACGACTGAGTTCACACCAGTCAGTGCCCGGGGCCTCGCCTTCTGAAGGTTTCTCGCCGTTCCTCTCCCGACTCCCTGACGTGAGAAGCTCATCCAGTCGGTCCCCGGTGTTTGCAGCGTCCCTGTTTGGGACTTCACCCACTGGGCGAATTTCATTTGCAACCCCCAAATCGATCAGTCCGTGCGGCCCTGTCACATCATTTGAGGAGGGGTGAGAACATGGAGTTGCCTGCTAGGCGTGTTCCCAGCGGAGATGGAACAAGGACACACTTGGGCTTCTGGTCAGCAGGTTTACTTCGATTTAACATTAAACAATTATTTATTGATTTGAGAGACAGGGGGAGAGAGAAGCATTGATTTGTCACCCCATGTACTGACGCATTCACTGGTGGATTCTTGTAGGTGCCCCGACTGGGGATCGAACCCACCACCTCGGTGCATCTTTACGACACTCTAACCCAGTGGGCTACCTGGCCAGGGCCTCCACTGGTGTCCTTTTATGGCCTATGTCATGGCACTGTTCACATTTTTTGTCTTTTATTGGTGACTTCACTGCTTAAAATGGCCCCCGCGAGCAGTGCCGAGGGGCTGCCTTGTCCTGAGCAGAGGTGGCTGGCACGCGCCCTGCAGGGAAAACCCTGCGTTCGGTGAGACACCGGTGTCAGACAAGCTTCCTTCACGCATGAGGCGTAGTGCCGGTTCGCTGCGAGTTCCGCGTGAGGGAGTCAACAACGGAGGGTAAGTACCATGTTTTGAAGGAGAAGCACGTCCAATAAGATTGTGTGTGGGTCACTCAGCAAAACGGTGTGTCCAGGGGTTGGCCGGAACCTGACCCTGTAATTCCCCAAGGAGCAGTGTTTCCGGGCTCACAAACGCAGTGACTTTGGGGAGCACAGCCACGGCGACAGAGGAGCCTCAGGGTGCCCAGGTTTAGCCCAACCCGCCCTGCCCCTCAGGGATGGGTCTCCCCACCTCCTGCGGCTCTGGCCCCTTCCCACCAGATGCCAGCCCTTTTGCACGGAGTGGGGAGGCAGTCTTGAGATCCTCCTCTTGGCCACAGGAAGTCACCAGAGCGAGGAAAGGACCCTAAGGTCGCAGGCAGGCAGGGCCAGCTCCTCTGGGTAAAGCTGTCACGACACCTGGAGCTCGCCAACCACAGAAGAGCTTCGGGCTCCAGTCCCGGCTTTGCACGCCATTACGAGCTGGTTATTGCCCCCCTGAGCCTGCGTCCTCGTGGGTGAGATGGGAATGACGCCCCTACCCGACGCCACAAGGGAGCTGAGCGGCCCACGAGGGCGTCGGCGCAGTGGCCGGCGCACACTCCGCACCCAAGGAAATGCTGACCAGTGGTCTTTGGCTGGGGGCCTACAGCTGACCTTCAGAACAATCCCCTGTCCCTAGGCTTTATACCCCCGAGCCTGGGCCAAGGCCGACGACACACATTTTGCCCCAGTTCCCTTCACCTCTACATGTCCACAGGAAGTTCACCCTGGTCCCTGACGCCACCATTCCCACCCCAAACCACAGGCCTGGGCGCCCCACTCCTGGGGCAGCCAAGCTCGGCTCCTGCGGGGCGGCTCCCGGTCGCTGGCAGCCAGGTGTGGAGTCGCGGGGCCCCTGCGCCGGGCGCCGGGAGGGGCCCTGGCCTCCGACTGCAGTCAGGCCTGGCCCGGAGCGCCAGAGCGCAGGCACGAGCCAGCGGTTCCGGGCAAACGTCCGTGTGGCCGCCGGGCCGACTAAGCAGAGCCGGCGCCCGGGCCCGAGCGGGGCGGGGGCAGCATCCCCACTCGGGCTCCGGCGGGGGCGGGGCGCCCCGGCTGGCTCGCGCGCGGCCGCCTTTCCCCAGCGCGGCCGGCGGCGGCGGCGTCGGCAACCCCGGCTCTGGCACCGCGCCTGGCGGCCGGCCCGGGCGAGGAGTGGCTTCCAGGAAGCGGGCGCGGGAGCGTTCCAGCCGCGTCTCGCCGTCGCCGCGGCCCCGCGCGCTCCGAGCGCCCGGCCGGGCCCCTCGCACTCCCCGCGCGCGGACGACCCGCGCGGGCGGAGGGCGCCGGCGCGCGGTGCACTTGCCGGGCGGTGCAGGTGGCGGCGCGCGCCCTGCGCTCTGGGCCGCGCGCCCGGAGGGGCGGGGGAGGCGGGGCGGCCCGGCCCCATTTAACTTCGCGGCGGCGGCGGCGCGGCGAGCCGGAGGCCGGCGTCGGGGAAGGTCCGGGCGCGGAGTCCGCTCCAGGGACCGACGCGGCCGCCGCGCCGTCTCCCCTCAGCGCGCGCCCGGCCCGCGCCGCCCGGGGCTGCCGGTTCCAGAGGCGCCCGCGGTGCCAGGTGGGTGTCGGCGCGGGGGCGAGGGCGGCTGTCCCAGCCGGGGAGACCCGGGCTGGGGACGCCGTGGGCAGATTCGACAATTCGGACTTGAAAAACGAAGATGCCAGTGACTTGGCCATACTAACAAACAGGGAAAGACGCCGAACCCCTCCGCGCTCCGCCGGGTCTGGACGCCTCGGAGAGGGACGTGCGGGGCTCTGCGCCGGCGGAGGGGCGCTAGTCTTTCGGTTTGGGGGCGTCTAGGTAGAAACGGGGGGACGGCAGCCAGAAGCCTCAGGCGTCAGAAGGTCCCTCAGGTCGGCCGCGCGCGGGCCCCCAGCTCCCAGAGGGCCGAGGGCGGAGGGACGCGCCTGGCGCGGAACGTGGGCGCGGGGCGACGGGACGCGGCGGGCGCCGGAGGAGCGACAACGTGGCCGCGGGGAGCCGCCGGGACGGCCGCGCCCCTGAGCGAGTGAGGGGCGCGCGGGGTCCCCGGCCCCGCCGCCTGCCTGCGGCCCGGAGGTGCCGCCCCGGGTCGGAAGCAGCAGCACATTTGCGGATCGCATTAGGCCGGGCCCTTAATGCTTTCTCCAGATGGAGAGGAGCCACCGACCCGCCCCCGGACACCGGCTCCGCCAAGGCGCCCGCGAGGCGAGGGTGACTTCGGCTTTTCCAGCCTCGGCTCGTACTGATTTCTCCGAGAACTCCGAGGAGGACCCTGGAGAACTCCCCACGGCCGCCCCCCTCCCCGCCCCGACCCCTGGTGTCACAGGGTCTCCGCCGGCGCCCCCTCCCTGCTCCGGGAGGCTGTTGGCTGCCTCGCAGGCCTCGCTGGCTGCAGCCTGGGGCTCGGAGGGCGCACCGTGTCATCGGCGGGGAAAGCCCTGAACTCGCAGAGGACCTGCGCTGCCCCCCGGGAGTGGTCACCGACTTGCTGTGTGACCTTAGGCAGGTCCCGTCCCCGCTTTGGGACGGTTTTGAGGGCCCCAGACTCATTTTTGCCCGAAGGAGCAGCAGCTGGCAGGTGCCCTAACCCTTGGCTCAGGGTCGGTTTCCTGAGTTGTTTGCCAACTGCCACACCCTGGAGCTGACAGATGAGCTGGAAGTGGCTGGTGCGGAGATGCCTCGGCCTCTGGAGGCCTGGCGGCGTGGGCCGCACGCTCCAGGCCGGTCCAGCTGCCCTCCTGACCCTGATGTGGACTCGTCCCTCTAGAGAACCCCAGGCAGCCCCATCCCGAACCGACAGAAACCTTCCCAATCTCCCTCTGATTTGGGAGCTGCACCAAGGGTCGGAGCTGGTAGGAAACCAACTATTTTCTCTTTTGTAGGCTTAAGGTGAGACCCTTCCGGGACAACGGGCTCCATGGCTTCCTGCAGGAGCCCTCGGTGGCTGCTGATCTGTGTGGTCTTCGCGCGCACTGCTCTCCGGCAGGTAACAGGGAGGGGGAGGGGCATGGAGCACCCGCTCTGCTTACTTTAGGACCAGTATTCTAGGTCCCCTAAGTCCTGCTGGGACTCGTGTGTCCGCTGTACCAGAGAGCGTGTGATTTTCTCTCTTACCTGCATCGTGTTCTCAGAGGTTGACTTACCTACAAGAATAACCTCAGTCCCTTGGGTCCTGTCTGAGTCCTGAGCAAGGGTCTGAATGCCACTGTGGACACCAGAGGTGACTTGGGACAGTCCAGAGCGGCCACCTCCATGTGCCCAGTAGAGGCTGGGCTGCTAGAAGCCAGGCCCAAGGCACGAGCAGAGTTCAGCGTCTGGCTTTCGCTCAGTCACTAAGAAAGTATTCTAAGTTTACCTCTGTTGACACATACTATACTGTCTTGCAGGCTTTTTTTTTTTTTTTTTGACACCTGTCTTTCCCACAAGCCTGGGAGGACCCAGCTAATCTGTTGCATCCTCACAGGAGTGATGCTAGCCTTGCTGACAGGCAGTAGGGAGGGGTGGAGACAGTAGCAAAGTGGATGGCACACGCTTCCTTTATTCAGAGCCACTTCTACCCAACGCCAGCTGATCACCGCCGAGTGGGGACATAAGCCCACACTTGCCAGATCTCCCAATTTTTCGAGAGAGCTGCATCAGCCAGAGTTTCTGTGAAATCTGCTCGTTTTTAAGGCATCGAAAGTCAGACAGCTGTGTTTGTAGGCTGGATATGGTCAAGCAGTTCGAAGCCCCAGATCAAGGGGTGTAGGACACATCTTAGTCAGTGCTGTGCCCTGGGGGCTGCTGTGCGCTCCTGTTTTACCCTGTGTGAGTCAGAACAGACTAGCCCATTCAGTACCCTGTGCGCCCCCTACTGGGGACCTGGCCCGCAACCCGGGCATGTGCCCTGACTGGGAATCGAACCAGTGACCCTTTGGTTCACAGGCCGATGCTCAGTCCACTGAGCTGCACCAGCCAAGGCCATAATCATATGTTAACAGGATGTCTTTTGTTAGAACAAAAGTATTTGAGGTGATTTGGTGGTTTCCTGGTCAGCGAGGTGTAGTATGTGGTTGAAAAGTGGACACTTGCTTTTCTGACCCATCTGCTGGTCTGAAACTGTCTGGGAGAGCTTCGGAGATTTGTGCTTGGTCACATGGGGCTGAGCTTTCAAGGCACAGAGTTCCACGCTGTCTTCTTTCACCCTATAAAATCTGAACGTGCTTTGAGGCTGTCTGTTGACCTTGGGCCAAGGGCAGTGTGTGGGGCAGTGTGCACAGAAGGTCATAAAAGGAGATTCGGGGCCAGCAGTCTTCATCACTCTCACTGTCCACAGTTCGAATCCCAGCCCCGCCACTTCGCAACCTGTCATGCAAACATCTGTGTATCTCAGTTTCCACATCTGTGCGGGGGTGGGGAGGGTGGGAGGGAGGTAGAATCTACCTCACTGAGAACAGTTAAATCGTTGTGAAGTGGAAGAAAATTACAAGCAAAGCCCAACAGAAACCGTGTCTGGCACACAATGAGTGAACAGTCCATGTTAGCGCTCTGAACAGTTATTTAGAAACAAGCTCGGGGCCTGTCATTTCGCTGTGAAGCTCTAGGGGGCCCTCGCGAGGCATAAGCTGAGCAGAGAAGATGCGGCAGAGGCTGGGAGGGGGCGGGGCCTGCAGGTGTGGGTGGGGTTGGCCAGGAAGGTCCTGTCTTGGTCCTGGGAGAATTCTGGTGAGGGGTAGGTGGGTCCTGGGGTTGGGCACTTGGTTATTTCCCCAGGGACAGCCTGAGTATGGGTCACAGCTGGCCCTCTGCGTTCCTGGGGATTTGGGTGTTTGGGGGTCTTTAAAGGTGTTCTTTAGTAGGTCCCCTTGCCTTATTGATGCTGCCACCAGGTGGCTGGTGGTGTGTGAGGCTGAATGTCAAGGAGTGTGGGATGTGCCAACTAATTGAGTAAAAACTGGATTTTCTTTATTAAATCAGCTAAAATGTAAACTCTTGCGTTCACTGGGCCCAAGTGATCGTGACAGATGGCAGAGCCAGCTATGAGGTCAGCAGTCTCGTTTTCCTAGCTCCTCCCTGGCTCTTTCTGGAGGCGCTCGCTGCTTCCCGCACCCAGACGGCTGGGAGGGCCTTCCCCTTCCCGTCTCAGGGGCTCCGGAGTGTCCCCTGGCTCCGGGTCCTCCCTCCAGAGACCCTGGTCTCCCCTGAGCAGACAGCTGCTGCTGTTCCAGCTCTCCCTTCCAGCCTTCTTCCTCGAGAAGTCCCGACTCACGGGGACCGAAACATGGAGCCAGCCACAAGCCGCAGGCATGCCTGGTCAAATCCAGTCCTGTGAAACCTGGGGACTCCATTTATTGAAAGTCCAGTCCAGTTTAAAATTTTGATCCCATACTTAAGCCTCATAGCCCTTCTATCTAGTCGGGGGGTGACGCATGGCTCTGAGTCCCCAACGTGGGTCCATGCTGTGGTCAATTTCCTCATCACCACCGGGGCCGAGAACAAGCTCTGGGTTCCTTCCTTCCTTCCCTCCTTCCCTTCCTCATCTGAGAATATGTTTATTGATTTGAGGGAAGGAGGGAGGGAGAGAGAGAGAGAAAGAGAAACATTGATGTAAGAGAGAAACATTGATCAGTTGCTTCCCTCACGCGCCCTGACTGGGGATCGAACCTGTAAACTTTGGATGCACAGGACAGCGTTCCAACCCACTGAGCCACCCAGCCAGGGTAAACCTTGCTTTTCATTGTTCTGGGTCCAGTGTTTTGGGGGTTAGAAACAAGGAGAGGAGTCAGAGAGAAAGGCAAACAGCTCTTTCCTTGACGGGATGCCTCTTTCTGCCAGTCACCACTACCTCTGTGGCTCTCGTGGACCCTCTGCTCTCTGGGTAGCATGTGTGAATCCTGCGGAATTCCGCAGGACCTCCCTCTCCTGAGGCGGGAGGTGCAGCTCAGGCTGCCGGGGTGCTCTAGCCCTGCTGGGCGGGGTGCTGGTTTAAACGCAGTGCCCATCGGCATTGTCCACCGACCCACAGGCAGTGCGTGCATCCCTGGTGTGCAGACTGGGCGTAGGATTCTGCTTCCTCTTTCCGTCCTGCCAGCCCCCTTCTTTCTCCGTTTCTTGCTCTGGTAGGTCTAGGGACATCCTGTCTAAGCGCATGTTCACCTCTGGGGGGTGGGGTAGATGCCAGTCTCTCCTTGCAGGCACCCCCAATTTCAATGAGTGATTCCCTTTCCCTTCAGTGCATCTCAGCCCTTCTTAGGGATCAGCGAGGGGGGAAGGTGGAGGCTGGTGATGATGGGACTTCTCTGCCTCTTAGTGAGCTCTAAGGGAGATGTCTGTGTTATGTTGGCACCCCTCTTAAGAACATGGGGTGCTCATTGTCATCCGCTTCAGGTCCTAAAATCCCACGTTTTTGGCATTGGGGAAAGTCTCCCTGAACGTCTCGATACTGAAATCAGACATGTCGCTCCAGGCTCAGGGCCAGGGCTAGCTGTTCTGGTCTCATGTTGGAAGGGCTGTTTTAGGTGGTTCTCGGTGGTCCTGCTCTTAGGGGTCCTCTCTGGGGTTTTTTGGGCCGTGGTGTTTCTGGCCTTAACGCAACATTCTGGTTTCACGGGTTCTGCTCTCGGCAGCGACGCTGGCCTCAGACGTCCCGGACATGCTGCTGGTTCTGGTCCTGATGGCGTTTTTGCCTGTGCGGCTGTCACCAGGGTGGTGTCAGCAGTTCTTGTCTTGGTGTCGGCTCTGGCCTCACCGAAACATAGGGGAGCTTCCCTCCTTGTGTGGCGTCTGTGACAGCCACACTCCTTGTTGTCTGGCTGCCTCTCTGACTCCCACTTCTGCCTCCTACTTTGGCCCGTCCCTGGCTCTTTTTCGCCCTTTGCCCTCTTCTTCCTCCCTCCCCGCGTTGTCCCCGCATACCGGAGTCACTCTCTCAGAGGCATCGGCCTGGGTGGCGATGGGGGGACCCAGGTCACAGAACGATTCAGACTCTCCAATTTAGGCTTTTGACGTTGTCTTCAATTAGGATTGTAGATGCGCCGGAAGGTGACAAGGTGTCCAGTATTTTACATGAACTGTTAAATGTGAGCACCGAATACAAAACATAATTTTGATAATTCTGTTCTGGTTTTTGTTTGTTTCTTTTCTTTCTTTTTCTTTTTTTTTTTTTAACCCAAGGACCCCTCCAAAATAAGGCGCATCTGTCTGCCTCTTTCATGAATGAGGTTGAGTCAGGGCATCCACGAGGGGCTGGCCACCCCCGCCTGGAAGTCCCCGGGGCCTCGAGCACGGCCCCCCCCTCTGACTCAGGGTCTGGCTCCTCTGTCACCAGACACTGGAGCCAGGATCCTGGGCTCACTTCAGAGGCGTTCTTTTCTGTCTCCCCGACTGTACCCGTTTATTCCATCTCAGAAATGTCTCAAATCTGTTTTTTCTCCTCTGTTTCCATTGAGACCGTATGTGTGAAGAGGAGGGTGCACGGCAGCACGGGGTAGGAGATAAGGAAGGAAAGACAGTTTCTGGCCACACTGGGGAGGACCCTGAGCAGCATAATCCCCACGTGATAAAGAGGACTTCACGCAGTGGGTAGCATGCTGTCCTGGGGGCACCGACCAGGAGACCGTGGGAGGCACCATGAAGACCCCATTGGACCACCGGGGGCGCACTTGAGCAAAGGACCCTCGGCAGGCTGCTGGCGCTGGGCCTGGTCAGTCACGATGAGACCGTCCGCTCCATTCCCTAGAGCGAACGGGTCAGGGCTGAGTCACAGACAAGGGGATGCGAACATGGAAACCATTTCCGAACCTGAAGCGATGGAACAGGAGACAAGTGGTTACGTGGGATTGGCAGAGAGAGAGGGAGAGATTGAAAATTCCTTGAGGTTTCGAGCAAGTCTTAGAGGGCCCGCGAGGGTGAAAGTTCACCCTGGTCTTGTGCGTTGGTCGGGCACGTTTGAAGGAGCGGTTTCCGGGGAAGGTGTGCGTTGTGGACGGCGCGGCCCCAAAGGCAGGAAATGCACAGTCCTGTGTGAGGGAGGGGCAGGATCAGGGAAAGGATCTTTTTTTTTTTCTTTTTTTTTTAGCAAAGTGAACATTTAGTATATGTGTTCTCTAAGTGGAAGCAGCCAAGGAGAAAGGGAGGGATTAAAGACAGAAGAGGAAAAAACCAATTAGAGGTAATTGTTTCGTAACGGAAAGGCAGGAGGCTGCGTGGTCCCCTCCGTGGCACCGGAGCTAGCATCTTATGGAAACCACATTTCAAGGCTTACGATGGTCATTGCTCTCAGTTTATTTTTACAAAGACGCTAATTTCCATAAATAGCATGGCAGCGTGAGGCGGTTTCCTCTCCAAGTGTTTGCTGCCGTTGCTTTCTGGGATTTGTCAGCACCGACCAGCGCCGGCCCGGGGCGCCCTGTGCGGGGCCGGGCGCCGCCCCCACGCCTGCAGTTAGAGATGAGTGAGCGCTTCATTTCGAGGATGATTTACACGCCCGGAGGAGCTCTTTTTATTAAGAAAAAACTTATTATAAGGTGAAAGGACTCCTAAGTTCTCTTCACTCTCTCTTTTGCAATTTCCATTGTGTGTTCCCCCCTTTATTTAAAAACATAAAACTTGTTCTTGTTATAAAAATGCAGAAAACGCAGAAAAAGACAAGAAGGAAAAAAATCACATTGCATTCTACCAGTTGTTAGGATTTTGTGGTGTTTACTTTTAGTGTTTTTTTCAGAAGGTTTATATATATGTATCTTATAAAAAGTGATTCCACCATATTTTGCTTACAACTTTTTAATTAACGTGAGGAGCATTTCTACATGCCATTAAATCTTTTCCTGTACTAATACTTAACGTCTTCATGGTGTTGTGCTATTCGTTAATATTTTATTAACTAATTCTTTGCTGCTGAACATGCGGGCTGATCAGTTTTTGCCTTTGCGAATAATGTTGCTACAAACACACTTTCTTGTGCATTCTCTGTCATTTCTGCTAAGATCCCATTGGCCAAAGCCACTCACATAGCTGAAGCCATATTCAGGGAGAGAGAAACACTGTGAGGCTAATATTTATTTTTTAGAGAGAGGGGAAGGGAGCGGGGGAGAGAGAGAAGGAGAGAAACGTTGATCGATTGCCTCTCGTTTTCTCGTATGCTCTCCTACCGGGGACTGAACCCACAACCCAGGCATGTGCCCTGACCGGGAATCGAACTGGCGGCCTTTCAATGTTCCGTGCAACCAACTGAGCTACACCAGTCAGGGTGGGTGGGAATATTTTTGAGTATTAATGTAATCTAATCTGGCCAGACGAGGCTTTGCGCCGAGGCTGTAAAACTCCGGAAAGCATGCTTGAATCACTGCACTCACACTGTCGCCATGAACTGGGATCGCAGCGTTGGGATGAGTCGAACGTGGATGAGGAATGGGAGCTGAGAGTCCGTTCACTGTGGAACGTGAGCTTCCCTCCGTGAGACAGATGCGCGTGTAAGACAGGGAGGACGTGTACCCTCTGACTCGCATCCTGAGTCTGGAGCGAGCAGAAGCCTAGAAATGGGTCCCTCTCAGCCCCCAGCTCAGGGAGGCTGCAACCCCTCGGTGGTGACCCGCAGGCAGAAGTGAACGCATTAACATCATCCCTCAAGCATGTGCATGTCTGTGCGTTCTTGTTCCTGGAACCGAAGTTTCAAGAAACCACACTTACCCTTCCTACGAGTGACTCACTGTCGTACTGGCTTTGCTCCCCACTGAATTCCATGAGGAGTTCCATGAGGTGGTACCATGGTTCCATGGTTCCATGAGGAGAACATCTGGCTAAGATCTAATACGTTAATTTCGTGCCACGTTAGGGGGGCTGTACGTGTGGTTTGATAAAAACACGCCCTGACTGGTAGACCCTGCTCTCTGTCTGCTGGGCGCATTGCTGATTCTCTGTCTCTGGTATTGGGCTGGAGGGAGGGGTTGATACGTGAGCCCCCCTGGCACAGGTGCGGGTTGGCCACCACCTGGTGTAGCTCTGCTGCCCCTCAGGGCGGGGTGGGGTGGGGTGGGGGTCCCTCCCCGGCCCAGCTGTTGTGTACGCGTGAAGCCGGAATTCCCAGCCCACTGGCTGGCAGGATTCTTCAGAGCTGCCTGCGTGGCTGGGCGTCTCCTTTCTGTCCGCCGACCCCCTGACCGGACGGACCACATTCATAGGCTCTCTAGGATGGCATCATCCTCGTCCCTGGGCGTCTGTCACTGTGCTCTGCCGTGATATATCGCCTCATTCGCACTCGGCCGGGTGTGGTTTGCAAATACTTCGTGGAAAAGCCGCACGTAAGTAATGTTGGTCAGTATGACTCAGGTTCCTATTCCAGGGTTATTGTTCTCTTCACGAAATGCAAGCGTTTCTCGTCGTCTCCTTTCCTTTTCTCCTCTGTTTTCTTCTGCACGTTTCATAGCTTCACATGCTCGTGTTTAAACCCACGATCCATTGCGAGTTGATTTGTATAAGGCGTGAGGTCCAGACTAACTTCTGCCCACGGATGTCCGGCTGCTGTTGTCGGGTCTTAAAATGTCGATTCCGTTTTGTCGGTCGACGGTGTTGTGTAGTTCTTCCCTGTCCTTGGTGGCTTTTCGAGCCAGTTGTTGAGTCAGTGGCCGAGAGAGGGGCGTTGAAACCCCCAGCCCAAACTGTGCATGTGGCTCTTCTGCCTTCCAGTTTGCTCTGTGTTTGGGCCAGGTGGTCTGACGCTCTGTGGTTGGCTGCACGCACCTTTGGGATCCCCGTGCTTCTGGGTGGAATGTTCCCCCGTGCCCCTCTTTGACCTGCGACTCTGGGGGTGGGCTCATGGGGTGGTAGACCAGTGGCATGGAAAAACTCAGGGTAGAGGGAGCCTCAAAGACCGCGGAGCACAGAACAGACCTAACCGTGGGCTCAGGACACACGGGGGTCAGGGCTAAGCCTAGCGACACTCCTCTTGTCCATTAGGTGCCTTGCTGTGGACAACTAGTGGCCTCAGTGCCAGTGGCTAGTGGCTGAGTCCCCCTCCCTGTCATGACCTTAGACACACTTTTTTTACTGCTTTTCTTTCTTTTGTCCCTCTTTCTCCTAATCCCATCCCTGTTTACCTTTCTTCCCCAATATGTTCCGTCTGCCGAGGGAGCCCCCGATAGTGTCCACCGGTGCAGTTGGTGCCCAGAGCGGGGTGTCGGAGGAAGGAAGCACCGGGTGTGTTGGGGGGAGAATGGCGGTGTCAAAGGGGGGAGCGAGTCAGCGTCTGTTTACCGTTCGGGGAAGCCCGGGGGCGCCGCAGTCTAAATACTCTAACCGGCCTTTCCCGCGGCCGGGCCGGATCCTGCCGTTTCCCCTCCGCGTTCCCCCCGAGAGCAGGTGTCAGTCCTCTCACGGCTCTCCTAGAAGCGTCTGCTTTTTGAGAAGCGAGCTGTGTTTATTTCTGCAGTTACAAAAATGTGTTGTTTATAACTGGCAAAGAAACGTCAGTCTATTCCCATTTGTTTCCCCTCCACCCTTCTCCCTGGGCCGCCCACCGGGCGGCGGTCCGGTGGACCGGTGGGCCTTCGCCCTGCAGCGGTGGAGGGAGGCGCCGCGGGCAGGGCTTTGGCGTCCGCCTGAGCGGGTCGGGGGTGCGGGGTGCGAGGAAGCGCACTTGCAGACACTCGGACTGTGGCCACGGTTTCAGCTGAAGCTACCGATTGGCTCAGTAAGACCCGGTCATCCCGTCGAGCCAAGACGAAGCCAGTGTTGGTGGTGGGTACGGGAGACAGCAGAGCCTTGTCAGACCCTGTTTGCGGTCAGCAAGAAGGGCACTGCCGGTCCCACTCTGCCCTTGTCCGCGCCGGACTCCTTCCTCCCCGCGGCGTGGCAGGCCGTCCAGACTGGCCCGGGGATTCCCGCCGCCGCGAACTGCCTGCTTTCTCGCCGTTCGCCGTGAGTGTTTTTTCTCCTTGTCCTCTCGTTTCTTTGTAGACACCATCTAGAGATGCCAGATACGGATCCTTCATTGGTTCTCCATGTTTTTCCCGTATTTTTACCTCTCACGGCGAACGAAAATGTTTGTTTGAGTTTTAAGGTCGTTTCTCCCTAGCACGTTATTCCTGGAGCAGGGCTTCGGGTCTCCTTGGTCGGACGGCGTGTCCCGCATCCCTGGGGCAGGGGACGGCCCGAGGCAGATGTTCAGAAATACTTACCGAGCGAGTGGACGGCTGGCCGTGTGGTCACCTTACCGTTCAGTTTGCCGTTCTGTGTGTGCCTTCGATGCCGCTCAGTTGTCCTGTTACATTTTCTTCTAAATGTTTGGCCATATATATGTTGTTTTTCCCCGAGAAAATTACGTTACACCCTGTAAGGCTCTGTGACGAGGAAATGAAGGAGTTTTCCAGCAGACTCTGTCTCTTACTAACCACGGCGCCGGACAGCTCTCTCTACCTGCAGAGCTTCCGTTCCCCTGTGTTTGAAAAAGGAGGCTGATGCTCAGTGCCTTGCAGGGTGGAGGTGAGATGGGTGTGGATGAGCTATGCCGAGCGTCTGGTCCGTGCCTGGTGCATCACGGGTGCTGGGTGCTGTGGCTCTTTCTTGCTGCTCTTGTATCCTCACCGACCGAGGGCGGCGAAGTGAGAGCAGGGCCCCAGCAACGGGGGGCCGGTTCTCCCTGTGGCTTCCCAGTGGGCACGGGGGAACCCCACGATGGCCCACCCCAGCCTGGCCCTGGCTCGTCCTGCCTCCTCCTTCCTCCTGCTCTGACCTCACCGCCACAGCCTGGGTTTCTGCCCAGAGCCGAGCAGCACGCCTCTCTTCACAACCTGTCACGAACGCCTGAGGGGACGCGGACAAGCCTTGGGCCCCTGCTGCACGGTTTTTCCTCCTGAAGACTTAAAGACGCGTTTCTTCGGAGCAGAACTGGTTTTTAAACAAGGACGTAGCCTGCGGTCCTCACAAGGAAGGTGTGCGATTCACTCGCGTTTCAGTTACTCCTCTAAGCGCAGCCCACACAATCGGACGGTTCTTTCTTGTGGGTGTGGGCTTGGCTGAGGGGGGCGCAGAGACTGGTGGGAACAGCCCGCACCAACCACGTGGCATTCACACCTTCCACACTGGTTTGATGCTGGTGCCGGCCTCCTCGGAGCCAGTAATTGCCGTGGGGGTGGACCCTGTCCTACGCATGGAGCCTGCAATGCCACGGGGTCTTGATTATTGCTTCCTGAGGCCCCTTTGGTACCATCTGCGTGGTCTCGAATCCAAGACGGCATCCTGGAGAGTGTGGAGTGTGGGAAACACCCAGCCCTTCCTTGTGGGAGCGTCAGGGGAAGTGTGGACGGCTCCAGGGTCCTGCGGGGCAGCCCTGCTCAACAGAAGCGTGACTCGAGCCACATCTGTGACTTTATGTTTTCTAGTGGCCACAGGAAAGCAGCTTAAAGCACACAGGCGGAAATGAATCATAGCGCTCTACTTCGTATTACTCGAAATATCCAAATATTACCGTTTTCAACATTCCGCTGATATAAAAATTCTTCACAAAATACTTTGCTTTCTTTCACGCGAAGTCTGTGAAATCGAGTGTTTGTTTTACACCTACAGCCTGCTTCTCTTCAGACTAGTCCCATTTTGCACGCTCACTCGCCATGTTTTCCTGAGCGTGAGACACTTGTCTGAGAGGGCTCTATCCGGGTTCGAGTCAGGACAGACGGAGAAGACACAGATGGGGACCCACACGTCGTCCGGTGTACTGTCCAGCCTCGACGGGTGAAGGTTGAAAGGTTCCCAGAGTTGCCACACTATGTTATTGAAACTGTCCGGTTTTCCCCCAAAACCTGGGGCACAAAGGAGCAGGGAAGCATGGCCCCTGCTGGTGGAGAGAAAGCCGTCAGCAGACCCTTCTCAGAAGCCAGATGGTAGACTTCTTACACAGACCATTTAAATTGGCTGCTGTACACGTGTGTTCCAGAACTCCGGTTAAGAGAAACGGCAGTTTGCAGTGGGAAAACAACCAGATTTGTAGCGGACCTTTCTTTCACAATTCTCGATTCTAGAAAACGGTGGCGTTTTCTATGTATTTATTTATGTATATATATACAGGCATATATATGTATACACACATATGCTTTATATTTTAACATTTACTTTTTTATCCACATGGAATTGATTTGCATATGCTGATTGAGGACTCTGAGTTTGTCCTTTGTCCTTCTAAGTTTCCAGAGATAGAGACAGAGAGAGAGAGAGAAATATCAATTTTTTGTTCCACTTACTTATCATTCGTTGGTTGCTTCTTGGTGTATCAGGATGATGCTCTAATCCACTAAGCTACCCAGCCAGGGCCTATATATTTTATTATTTTGAATATATATACACACACACATAAAAATATATATGTATAGAAATATTACAAATATATACATAAGATATATACATGCATAAATATGTTTATACTACATATACAAACATACACAGTCATTTATGTAGCGTGAGGGGTAAAGGACAGGAGGTGGCTCAAGAGTCGTGATGTAAGGAACACCGGTGTGCCCACCTTAGAGCGTACGACACGGAACCTAATCAATACCCTGGAAGCCTCTCGGGTGACCCTTTCTCATTGCGTCTTGTTCTCCGCTCTGAAGTCACCACAGCTGAAGGTGATTTTTCACCAGGCCTTTCTTTAACCGCTCGAGTATGTGACCCGAAGTAACAGGTCACGTGGTGTCAGCCTTCGCTGAATTTTATCGGAATGAAATCACCGTGTGTCTCCTGCTCGGAGTCCTTGTCTGCGGGTGTGTGCAGCCGAGGTCACTCGCTCTCGCTGCTCGGCTGTGCTCCGGGGCCGACATAGACCGGGATTTACCGACTCGCTCTCTGTGGATGGCTCCTGTCCGTGTGGCGTTGGGTGGATGGTGGTGATGTTTTGTGTAGGGATTTTGCATTCATTTCAAGGGTGAGATTGATGTGTGATTGCTTGCTTGTCTTCTTGTCTGGTTTTGTTATCAAGGTTATGATCTCATAGGATGAATTATTGGGTGTTCTTTTTTTTCTATGTGTTGAAAGAGTTTTTTAAAGATGGGAACTATTCACACTTGGAATGTTTTGTCGCACGCACCTCGAAAATCTTCCGGGTCTCTTGTCTTCACGGGGAGACAGTTAAATACTGAATCTGTTTTCTTTTTTTTTCAAGAACTGCTGAGACTTTTCTTTCTTTTTTTTTAAAGCAGGTTTTGATGATTTCAAATTTTCTCTAAAACTTTTTTGTTTCTCCCAGTATTTCAGCTATATTGGCATCATTTTTTCCTCAGCGTCCGTTCTGACAGACGTTGCTTTGTTATGGTTCATTTCCTTCCCCTGTGTCCGTTGTGGTCATTTCTCTCCGGAATGTCAGAGCTGCCGAACTAGTCCCCTGCCTTCTGCCTCACACCCTCTCTCGCCTCTTCTCTGTAATAATGGTTTCGCTTCTCCATTTAATAGGGATAAACAGTGACTTCGTATCTGCCTCCCAGACCCCCTTGGGGTCCGGCCCCTCCAACTTCCCTACACTTCTCCCCAGACTCTGCTCCAGCTGTGCTCTGGCTGTATCTCCTGCTCTGCAGACTGTGCTCCGGCTGTACCTCCTGCTCTGCAGACTGTGCTCCGGCTATACCTCCTTCTCCCCAGACTGTGCTCCGGCTGTACCTCCTGCTCTGCAGACTGTGCTCCGGCTATACCTCCTTCTCTCCAGACTGTGCTCCGGCTGTACCTCCCTCTCCCCAGACTATGCTCCGGCTGTACCTCCTGCTCTCCAGACTGTGCTCCGGCTGTACCTCCCTCTCCCCAGCCTGTGCTCCGGCTGTACCTCCCTCTCTCCAGCCTGTGCTCCGGCTGTACCTCCTGCTCTCCAGACTGTGCTCCAGCTGTACCTCCTACTCTGCAGACTGTGCTCCGGCTGTACCTCCCTCTCCCCAGACTGTGCTCCGGCTGTGCCTCCCTCTCCCCAGACTGTGCTCCGGCTGTGCCTCCCTCTCCCCAGACTGTGCTCCGGCTGTGCCTCCTACATTCCCAGCAATGGTGTCACTGTGATTATTAAGAAAGCGGTAAAGAAAGAAAACCACTGCCCCTTCATCTTCATGCCCATTGTCCCCGTTATGAGGAGTTTTGGAGCTCGCCTAGCCCGGTCCCCTCCATTTAACCACGTGGGGAGCAGGATAGGGGATGTGAAGGGACATGCTGAGGGCCACCATGCAGGTGGGCTGGACCTCCAGGCCCTCAACGGCAAACCTGGGCCCTTGAATTTGACCCCTTTCTAACCTTGAGTGTCCATCACCAATTAGAACAGGTGTGTGGTGTCTCCAACTTTGTCTAGTTTATGACTGTAGTTTCCACGTATCCAGTACCATTGGCAAAAGTAATCTGAGTGTCAAACAAATATGGAATGATGTGATGATTTTTTAAAATCCTCATCTGAGGACATGCTTATTGTTTTTAGAGAAGGAGAAAGGGAAAGAGAGAGAAAGAAACATCCATCCGTTGCCTCCTGCATGTGCCCCAGCCAGGTATCGAACCCACAGTGTAGGTATGTGCCGTGACTGGGGATTGAACCCGCAACCTTACGGTGCATGGGACAACACTCCAACCAACTGAGCCACCAGGCAAGGGTGGTGAGATGAAATTAAGTGCTCAAAAGATTAGTTACCATTCTGTATAGCATTAAAAAACTAAAATTAGACCTTAAAAGCATAATCAACTTTAATCTGTAAACCTATGCCACGCCCAACACACTGCTTGGATGGACGGACACTTTCGTTTGCCTTCCTCTATTTTTTTTGAAACAGAAATTGTGTGTTTGTAGTGATTTCTTCTGCTGGTGGATGGTTCCGGTGTGAGTTCATTACCATCGAGTTGCAGGGATCGATGGTAGCGTCTTCCTGGGACGAATCTACCACCTTTTGTTTCTAAGAAGTCCTTACCATTTTAGCCTAAACCCCCAGTTTTTTGTCGCGTACGGGATTCCACGTGATGCCATTTTGTGCCCACGGAGCAAAGACGCCCTGACTCTACATCACGACCTTCCCGACGTCTTTGCTGAAGAATTCCGAACGGCGGGAGCACCCAGTGAACTTGGCAGCTCTGCCGCCGTGTCCGCGCTGAAGACTTCCCGCGCTCGGCCTAGAAAAACAAACCGGCTCACGACAGATGGACGTAAACGTGTTTGGGAGTCTGTGCGCACGGCACGTCACTCTGTCCTTCTCGCCTCTCGGAAGGCTGCGCCGGGAAAGCCTGCGTGATCTCAAGCGCACAGACAAGCTGCTTCCTGAAAGCTGGAGGGTGAGAAAGACCTTGAATAAACAGGAATGCGTCCCTGACGAGTTTCTGGACTTTGTCAGGTGGAGTGGTGTCTTATGGCCAAATGGGGAAGAGCTGCTAATGCTTTTCTCTCTCTCTTTCTTTCTTTTTTTTTCTTTGGCTACTGAGTTGATACACATTCATGCATGAGGGATGTACACAGATTTGCCAGGAACTCAGCTCTGGGCTCCAAGGTCAGCACCAGAGGCCCCCTCCCTGCCCACCTAGTTTGCCTCGGTTGGTGCTGGCGTTCGCAGGGCCTGGGTGGGCCGGGCTGTTTTTCTCGGGAGGCACTGGAACGGCCTGGCTGCCGGGGAGGGCTGCGGAGGCGGGGAGGGACTCGGGGCCAAGGGGCAAAGGGTCACAGCGCTGCTGTGGGTGCAGGCCGACCCCAGCCAGGTGCCTGGAGAGTGTAGACACTTGGCAGCTGCCAAGGGACACGGCAGGCTCTCAGCTCGTCCGCTTAGAAAATTAGAAAATGAGAACATAGGGATTCCTGAAGGAACCCTGCCCTGCCCTGATCACTCTATTTAAAACTGTAATTGGACCCTGACAGCTGTGGCTCAGTGGGTTGGGCAGCGTCCCGCAAAGCGAAAGGTCGCTGGTTCGATTCCTGGTCAGGGTACATGACTGAGTCGCGGGTTCGGTCCCTGGAAAGGGCACGTAGGAGAGGCAACCGATGGATGTTTCTCTCCCTCTCTTCCTCCCTCCCTTCCACCCTCTCTAAAAATAAACAAGTAAAATCTTTTTTAAAAAAACTGCAATTTGTGCCTCTTCCCCAGCACTTCCCAGCCCCTTCTCCTGTGTGACATAGTGTACATTTACTCATATGTTATGCTCATTTTCTGCCTCCCTAATCAGACTATAGATTCTTTAGGAAAAATGATTCCGGACTGCTGAATTCTCCATGTCAAAACCAGCCTCGGTGCATAGTAGGTGCTTAACTAACAGATGCCGACTGGGTGACTACATAGACTCTACGGACCCCAAGAAGGACTTTGGATATTCCCCCGAGACACTTCGGTCAAACAAAATCCTTATTGGTCCTTTGTTTGAAAGGCGATGGTGCCTTTTCTTTGCCAGAAAGATGCCCGTGAGTGTCAGCAGGGAAGAGACTGTGGGAAGGGGCGTCTTCCACCTCAGGGTCAAGTGCAGACTCCCCCGGAGAGAAGTGTCAGGACTCACTGCATAGCTGTTCTTCTTCCCAGGAGAAATATCTGTTCCAGAGAGATCTTGTCACCGATGGCTCCCGATGCTGCCTGCCGGCGCTAATTAAAGATGTGTGAGGGTGTGTAGGAGGAGGGTAGGAGAAAGAGGGAGAAAATTCAAGAGAGAAGACGTGGTTAGCGGCAGACAGAGGGGCAGTGCTGTGAACGATGCTTATGAGATCCAGATTCTAGTTTGCCAAGGTCTGAATTTGATGAGTTCCAGGCAAAGCCATCTCTGGGTAGCACGTAGCGCCTCATCCTGAACCTGTGCACCCCAAAGACACCCCCGGCCTCTCAGCTCCAGGAGGGATTCACAAGGGTCACTGCTCATGTTTCTTTGGAATCTGGGACTCGGGGTCAAGCGGGAGTGGGAACCCACGCGGTATTTTGGCCGAGATGTCCTCACACATTTATTCAAATGTTAGTTTTCTCAGCTTTCATTAGCTGATCGGAGCTGGAGAGGACAAATCTGAAGCCCCTAGCCTTCACTCGTAAAAACTCAGGAAAGAAATGTGAAAATGAATTCTCTTTCAGCCCATCCTTCCAACCTCACCAAGGGAAACGTATTTTATATTTAATCAGGAAGTTTGGGGGGCACTGAAGACTTTGAAAAGTCTTGGAATGATGACGTCCTATTTGAAAAGCCAGTGTGATCTGGATTTTTTTTTTTTTTTACCTTCATTGGAGGTTCAGGGAACAAAATCCGCATTGTGCTCTTGGGAACAATGGCGCCTGCTGTGCTGAGTTTCCACAGTGCGGGTGAACTCGGTTTTCCCACCCGGACCCCGGACGGTGCAAACTGTACTGTCCTATGTGCCGTCCAGGCCTGGAGGGACAGCTCTTCGAGACCCCCCAGGGAATGTCTTCCTTGCGGACTGTCCCCAGAGCAGGACGGTAGTGCCTGGTCCCCCTGAGAGACTCACTTCAAGGGTCATCGAATATCGTCATGCAGCGGGACCTTCCCCCGTGGGGGCGGGCCCCTTGGCCCATGCATATTCTGAGCTCTCCCTGCAGGGCTTGGCGGCCATCAGATTGGGGGACACTTCCTTGCTGGGGGGCTTACGTGCCTTCTGCTTGGCCCTGGTGTCGGGAGGGAGGCTTCTGCACCGGCGCGCGGGGCTCGGCTTCAGGGCAAGCGCCTGTCCCGTCCTGTGAAGATCTGTGGGGGTCTCGGTTCTGCCACGTAGCATCTCACGTTGGTACCCTGCCTGTGTCACTGCAGAAGCTTCTGACGAGGTGTTCCGTGGATGCCTGGGGGCCCACGAGGAGACCTCTGAAATGAGGGGGCTGTGATTGGGGAAAGCCCGTGCCCGGGTGGCTTGTTTGGTTAGAGTGTCATCCTGATGCGCCAGGGTTGTGGGTTCGATCTCTGGTCCGAGCGCCGACAAGAACCAGCTAATGAATGAATACATAAGTGGAACGACAAATCGATGTTTCTTTCTCCCCTTCCCTTCCTCTCTCTTTCTACAAAAAAGTCAAACAACCAATGAAAACAATTTATAACAGGGGAAAGCCACCCTCAGCCTGAAGACAGGCTTTTCTCCGTCGCAAAGGGCCCAGGTCTCAGCTCTGTTCCCGCTCGGGGTTTGTGGCCGAATTCGGGCTGACGTGAGGCGAGGAGAGAGCGATGCCTTTGTGGGTCAATGGAGCGGGGACCCGAAAACAGCCTCCACGGGCTGGCGTGACGGGCCAGATCTGCGGGGAGTGTGGGTGGCGCGGCGGCGAGGTCGGCTCCCGCCGTGGACTGCGGAGGCGCGGCCTAGCAGGGGCCTGTGGGGAGAGACGGAGTGGCCGCTGCTGCCCGCGTGTCTGTGGAGGTGTGCGTGGCTCCGTTCTCGCCGTGGAGGGAGATGAATGTCTCGTGTAGAGCTCAGACTGAGCTGGGACCAGCGTTTAGACCGGCTTACTGAATTTCGGGGAGAATCGCGTTGTGTTTTTTTTTAAGTGGGCGACACGTCCCTTTGGAGGCCCCGGGGGGCCCTTCCCTGCTGCGGGCGCCTCTCCCCATGACACCAGCCTCGGTCACAAGGCGGTCTCAGCCCTTCCTGTGGTGGAGCTCCAGCCCGGGGACACATCCTCCAATCCTGTCCTCGAATCGCCGTCTCCAATCTACTTCCTCCTGCCAAAGTCAAAGCCTTCCTCTTGCCGGAGGGGGCGGCGGGGAGATCGCCACATCCCACACTGGGATTCGCGGTCCCTGGAGGGGCCGTCTGCATTCAGCTTGCCCGTCCCCGGAGCCGCGGAAGCTGTGGACAGCGGCCGGCAGGGGGATGTGTGCTGGCAGCTTCTCCCCGGGGCCCTGGGCCTGTGCCTCCCCACCCCGTCCCTTCCCTTCAGCGCCTGCTTCTTACCGGCCCTGACCTCTCCGGTCACCCCATCCCCGGAGGGGTCACGTGCCACCAAGCCTCCCGACATTTAAGAAGTCACCTCCCCTCTGGGGGACAGCGTGAGTGCGTGTTCTCAGCGGCCCGTCACCAGCGTGGGATGCGTGATTTTGGAAGGTGGGCGCGAGCTCAGCCACGGCTCCTCCCGGAGGGCCTGGTTTTCTGGGACTGTTTTCCACGGAGAGGGTGAGGGGGCGAGGGGACAGAACGCAGCGGGATGAGCTTGTCCTCACGGTGGGTGTCTGTGTGTCCCCCATGAAACACCTGACCACCCGTGTCTAGGTGTCTTCAGGTGGGAAATGGCACCTGCCTCACGGGCAGGCAGGGGGGTGTGAGGACTGATGAGGCAGTTCTCCCAATTCCTGGCTCACAGTGAACTTGAGTTTCTTCCTTCCCAGCTTTCTGTGCTGGGGGCCGCCACTGAACCTGTGGTGTGCGGCTACTGGAGAGGCCGCAGGAGAAGGGCGGGGGCCGGGCTGTCTCTCCAACACCCCTCATTCTCTAATGCTGTGGCTCAGGTGTTCACACTGTTCAGGCTCCTGAATTCAGCGTAGACTCTGTGTGTGTTTACAGGGGGGAGGAGGAGGAGAGGGAGAGGATGGCGGGAGAGGTGTCGTGGACCAGGGCACCTCCTCCTCGTGTGCGGAGCAACGCGCCACTTCAGACTAGTGTGGTCTCTGTGAACGTGCTAGATTCTGACAGATGTCTGTTGCCTTGAGAGGGAGTGAGCTCCCCATCACGAAAGGCATTCAAGTGGAGGTGCAGGCCATCGTGGCAGGATCGCTGCGGTAGATAGCCACCCAACTCCCACGTCACGGGAAGGCGGCATTACAGAGGAAACCTCCACAGAGCTAAGCAAACTGACTACATGGTGGCTGAATCGCTGACAGGTGTTGGGGGCCAGGTGTCAGGGAATAAACACTGTGCGTGCCGGGTGGAGGGGGACCAGGGTGATGCCCTTCTCTATCTGAGCCTCACCCCAGACACCTGGGGTGTGTCAGCTGGGCCTTCCCTTCTGGGACAGCCATCCGTGGGCTGGTTCTTCTGGAGCCAGCCTCACCACAGATGGCTGGTCAGGGCTCCACACCGAGACCTTGACCGTAACCCAGCGACCTTGCCTTGCAGGCCGAGGCCGAGACGTCTCCGGGAGCCTACTTCCTGCCGGAGTTCGCACTCTCCCCCCAGGGGAGTTTCCTGGAAGACACCACGGGGGAGCGGTTTCTCACCTATCGCTACGACGACCAGGTAAGAACCCCCTAAAAGAGCCCCCCTTTGTCTTTGCCGCTGGCCAACGGGTGGGAAACGGCACCTTCGAAAGGATTCTGTTTTCCCGTCGGCACAACCGGTACCTTAGCCCCTCGACGCCCAGGTCGGACCCCAAGAGTTTCGTGTGCAGGTTTACACGCAAGGGTGTTGACGTGGGAGTCACTGTTTCTTGTTGCTGCCAGAAATATACGACGGGTTCATTCATTTTATCGATCGCCCGATCGATCACCCAGCACTGAAATGGTCTAGACGTGCCACTTTCCGATGGAGCACTGCTTTCTTTGCCCTCTCCGCTTCGACCAGCAAAACTCAAGTTGGTTTTCCGGCCAGGTCTGTTTTCCAAAAAGGAGCAAAGTAGGCATGCCTGGGTGTGCATGCATGTGAGCGTGGGCATGCTGGGTGTGCACGTGTGTGTGTTTACACACTTCACGAAGGCGAGCACATAAATAGTTCACCGTGGCGTCTCTGACAGGCACTGGGCCTGATGCGGACACGGGCCCGCAGTGTCCGCGTCATTGTGGGTGAAATGAGACGTTCACACCGACCACCGAGTCCGGTGGAGGAAAAGGGACAGCATGGCTTCTCTCTCAAGGGGAGCAAAAGCCTCGGCCTCCACCATGACCGGCCTTTATTTCTATCTCTCTGCCCATTACATGATGGTCCTCATTCACTACGCACAGGTTGGCTTTAGGTGGTTACCTTTTACAGACAACAAAGGAGCCAATGCTGCTAATCACATCACAAAAGAGGGATGTTTGCAAATGAAAAGGCAAAAGTGGTTGGACCGGTTACACTCGTCCTTGGAAGGTTTAGCATGGATTTTAGGAAGTTGCTTTGCAGTAAATGTTTGCTAAAAATCAGGGTGAGGGAGTTTTAGCCAAAAGCAAGACTCATAGCGGCCTGGGCACATTGCAGGCCTGATTCCCCACGGGAGAACCTATCCGTGGGCGTGGGTCCTGTGCATCTCCCAGTGGGAGCTGGGCCCACGCCACGCAGGACGGTCTCCTACAGGGCCAGCGGCTGCTGGGGCCTGACTGTCAGTAAGCTGCCTCCTTCCCGTCTCCACGACAGGTTCTGAGACAACCTCTAGTTGACGGCCCCTCTAAATCGAGAAACCGACGATCTGGTGGGTTTGCCTTTGCGAACTTCAGGGAAACGAATTGAGAAGAGAGGGTGTCTGGGACACCACGAACCGCATCTTATTTAATTAAAGAGTGGTTGGTTAACGCCTTCTCCAGGTCCTACAGATGCGCTGTGTTTCATATAATAGCGATAGAAAAGCTGGGAAAAGAGCCGGGGGAAGGGAAGCCCGTGCAGATCTGAAAAGTGGGGGGTGGGGGGGCTTGGACGGTGTGCCCTAGGGCCTGGTGCTCCGGACAGCCGGGCGAGTAGCGTGTGAGACGGTGCTTCTCTGAAGGGAGAGGACCAAGGTCAAATGCGAACAGGCCAGTAGTAGCCCCCACTCGGTGCTGCTACAGCTGATGGGAACGGTCTCGCGTACCCAAACTGGGTGCCTCTCTGGGGCAAACCTCAGAATACTCAGCCCGACGGTCAGCCCGTCTCCCCCGGCCTTGACGCTCTTCCCCCTCAATTCTGAGCGTGCAGACCGCACTGTGCGGTCAGGAGCGTCTCAGGCACCGGGGGAAACACAGAAATCTCCTCATCCTGCTACGGCGCACAATAAAACATTCAGACTGATTAAGAACACGGGCTCTGGAGTCACCACGGTGGGTTTGAATCCCAGTTCTGACAGTTCACTTGCCGTGTGATTTTGGACGAGTTACCTCACTTCCCTGTGCCTCGGTCGCCTCATCTGTGAAATGGGGACATGGATGGTTATCTGCCCTGTGGGAATGTTTTGGGGATGAAAGGAGATGATTCATATAGTTCATGTCGCCCCGCTGGGGGGCCTGGTGCATACAAACACTCAATCTGGCTGCTGTTACTTCCAATAATATCCTGGCAGAGACTCAATTCAGAGAATCTCAGACGTGCTTCTGCTAAAGCCGATCAAGAATCGCGTTCTCCGTGGACCTCACGGACCTCACACAATGTCTTAAATTAATTTTTCACTCAGGTGTCCATGCATACAGCAGGGGACACATGTGTCTGAAGTGTAGAACTTGCTGAATTTTAAAGTCTTTTTGTACCTGCATCACCACCACCCAGATCAAGAAACGGAACGTGTCTAGCCCCCCCGGGAAGCTCCTTGCGCCCCTCCAGGCCTCACCCCGTCCTGACGATGCAACCACCGTTCTGATGTCTATCACCCTTGCAGATCGATGTTCTGCTTTTATTTTCCACTTTGTAGAAATGGAATCGTGCAGCACTCACTCGTCGGCGTGTGGCTTCTCTCGCACGCCGTCACGCCTGTGATTCAGCCGCGTGGTTGGATCCAGCATCCTTCAGGGTTTAGTGTCTGTCCGTCGTATTCTTCGGCACAGATCGTCTTGTACTGGAACAAATTGCCGCAATTAGGTGGCCTGGGACGTCCCAGCTGCTCCCTGCAAGGTGTGCGGGACAGTCCCTCTGAAGATCCCACCGGGGAGAGGTGTGCGCGGGGCTGTCTGCCCGAGCGGCCTTCCTTAGCCCCCAGCAGCTGCCGTGCCGTGGCCAGAAATAGGTGCGGGTGTGTGTGGGTTCCCGCCCAGGGGCGTGGCTGTGCCAGCAGAGCAGCTGAAGCCAGAGCGAGGAAACGCCTCTGCTCTGGAGGCTGCCCTCTGGTCCCCGAAGTCGCCGGCTCGGGATGGGTGCCCTGGGGTGTTCCTGTCTGTGGAATACTCATCCAAGCACACGGCAAGCGAGGGCTGCAGCGCAGGTACCTGCTTGCCTCTTCGACGAGCCTCGGCGGACTCCTCCAAGTCTTTTATCCTGGCCCGTTTTCACGGAGACCTCTAGGTCACTCTTCAAACGTCTCCCGGATTAGGTGTCTGGAAAACCAAGAGCCCAGAGGCCCGTAAAGCCCAGCCGTGATGTGGGCTGTGTTTAATGAGCCGCAGGAAAGGCACACAGGGGCCAGAGAAGCTTCTAGGGAGGAGGCTGGGGGACGGGGTGGGTGGGTGCACACAGCCTGACGGGCTTGGCGTTTAAACAGCGTATCCAGCATCTCTGACCTCAGGTTCTTCGTCTGTTTGGAAAACATGGAGAGGCCGGATTCCATGCTCCGAACGAACCCCTTGCACTCTACAAAAGCCTCTTTCCCGAGACCGCCGATGGAATGTTCCACACTATGCAGTGTTCATTGGGTCGTGCCGGTGACCAGGGTGGGCTTGTCCGCCGCACGGTGAGCTGTTCCTTAGAGAACCGTCGAGTTTTACGGCTGTGGGAGAATGGGGCTCAGATGCCTCGTTTCACAAATCGAGAAAGCAGAGGCTCTGTGTGTGCAAATGACTTGCTCAAGGACCCCCGGGCGGTTATGTGAAAAAAAAAAACAAAAACAAAAACAAAACCAAGACCGTTGCCCTCCAAACCTCAGGCTCCCCACTCTGCCGCCCGACTCTGAAGAATCATGTAGAAAATGACCTTGTTTCCTAGAGACTCAGATTCCGCTGTTCTGGTCTGTAGAACCTGGGGGGGACTTAGTCAACCCCACGAGGGGGGATTTAACATTAATGAGCCATTTTATTCATGCGTCCTTCACTCCTTCGGGAATTTGGAATTAGCTGTGCTGGTAGCGTTTATAAGCATAATTATTATTGCATCTAAGTGATGTTTTTTCCACCATCTGGGCAGAACACAGTAGTGGAAATTGAAGTGGCAGGCGGGTGCATCGGTAGTCCGAGATAGTTCGAATGCGTTAGTTTGTAGAAACTGCCCAAAGGCGCGTGTGGTTGGAGACTGGTCGGCGGGCCAGGCGCTGGGGCGCACTCTCTCGCCCCTCCTCCCGGTGGGTGCAGAGGTCTGCCCCGCAGAGGGCGTGTTCACCGGCGGGCAGCTGAGTGTCGGTGGCGGGTCTCAGCAGCAGAGCCTTCAACTCCCCGGTGTGTTGTCCCCCCACCGCCGACCAAGTCCCTCCGGAGAGCTGCTCAGCCACCGCCTTTCCGGGGAAAACGGTGGTGGGCGAGTCTCTGCATCCTCGCCTGCCACCCCCTGCAGCTTTCAGCGAGGGGCATCGTCAGTGCTTGTGGGGTCTGATGTAAAAGTCTGTTCCAGGCTTCCTGTTTCACAGTTGGAAGTCACCGGAAAAACAGGTAAGCTCTTTGTTTCGCACAAACACTTTTATTTTCGTGTTTTAGCTTTTAGCGTTTGTGAGGCGCAGGGAGACGTGGAAGGGGCGTTGCGGCTTCCCGGACTGCGTGGGCTGGCCACGCAGTGGCCAAAACCCAGGACCGCGCACGCTTCTTACTGATCCCTGGGCTGTCTTCCTGTGCGTGCCGTTGGTGTAGTGCTTATGTTGCCGCCTTTGGGGTACTGGGCACCCAAAGGCAGAAAAAGTGTCACTAGCTTGGATTCCAAGCTTGAAGGACAAGACTGGGTGTTTACCTCAGTGGTGGACTCCGACTTTCCTAAAATTAATCTGGGGCTGATTCTCATGTCAGCTCGAAACCCCCGAGGTGAGACCACCTCGATTTCAGGTTGCCGAAGCCCCTGCTATGCCTGGTCCTGCCCATCCTCCTCTCCCCACTGTAGACTCCAGCTGAGGAGCCCCCGAATAATACGGTATTTGCTTTGTATCTTGTAAGATCATTCCGGATTTTTTTCCAAGCTTGAAGTGCTCTTACCTACACTCTGATCTACCATTGCTTTTATACTTTCTCCTACTCGTTTTAGCTCTTAAAGTCTGACTTCTGGTATCTCCTCCCACTGCCTCCCCTTCACCTTCAACGGGCATCCTTTTTAAGCATTTTGGGTGCTCCCCCAAATCCAGAATCTGGCCGAATCATTCCGTGTCGGTGAAAACCCTAAGGCATTAGGACAGCATCAGGAGCATCATGGTGGACGCTTCTCTTCCTTGGAGGATCATTGGCGGACTAAACCTGTGAATGCTCCGTTCAGAATCCCTCCCTCCTCTTTGTATTTTCGCTCCTGTTTCCACTGCCAGGAAGCAAAGGGCTGGTGTGTGGCCGTGAGAGGCCCGAGGAACTGCAGCAGGCAGAGTTAGGAGGCAGCGCGGGCATTCTGAGTTTTCAGGAGTGAGGGGCAGCGTCTCACCCGAGGCCACACGGCCAGGCCCACGACCCGCACTCTGCCATCGGCTCGGTCAGGACATCTTCGAATCTGATCTGCGGGAAGCAGAAGGGTGAGGGAAAGGTTTGAATGGATGTTTTAACACCAGCAGTAACGAGAAGACGAGAAGGAAGTCTTAGTGTCGTCTCCTTTCTCAGCGTCTTTTAAATGCCTCCTCTTCCTTGGGCTGTTCTGACAGGGCCTAATACTCCTTGTCCCTCTCTCAACCGTTGATTCATACATTCTTTCTAAGGACAAGAAATCCGTTTGCTGTGAGGAGGTCTTTCTCAAAGTAACTTCTTCCGAGCTTTTTATGAATGTCTTGGCCAGGAGTTTCATTGTGGTTAGGCTCTTGGCGGGCCTCAGAAATAGCTCTCCCGGTTTCCAAGTTATTTATGTAATAGTTTTGAACGCACAAGGGAAGTATGCACAACTTTGGAAACTTCTAGACAAGAAAGATGGACACGGATCTTGGATCCGTGGGGGCGCTGTGGTCTTCTTCGTGGACCCCCGCGAGCCGCTCCTGTGGTCTCCGTCCAGGAGACTTTCCTGCTGTTTCTGGCCGCGTGGGGGATGTTTTCGGCAGCAGGCCGTTTGAGCTTGAGTCGTTCATTCCTTTGTCAGTGACTCATCTCGGTCGAATGGAGTTACGTTCCTTAAATATTCCAAAGATTTCATGATTGGAGGAGCAAGCGGGCCACGGTCAGCTAGGAGACGAGACCACGTCCACCGGAACACCTCGTCGCCCGGCCCTCGTCCGGGCGCACCGCGAAGCCGGATCGGCTTCGGCACACATGGACGCTGAATGCCGTGATCGGTGAGTGTGCGCAAAGTCAGTGACGCCTCAAGTGTGGAGGAGCTCGGCGTCCGCGTGGAGAGGCAGGACCCAGCTTCTGAACTGGGCAGCATCGTCTTCCTCTAAGGCTGTCTTCCCGGACTCATCGTTGGGGCGCTGTGTGATTTTTTTTTTTGGAAAAGTCCTCCTTTCCCCAGATAGGTTGAAAGGCGGACGCACGGTGGGAAGGTTGAAGGCGGTCCCTCGGTGTGGTCAGGGACGCGGAGAGACAGGCCCCTCGCTGCCCGTGCCCAGACGTCTCTTCTCCCTGACCTCCACCAGCTCCTGCTTGAAGACTTGGAGACTCGAGGTCTTGTGAGCAACACGACCGTCATCCTCCCTCCCTGGAAGAAAGAAGCTCGTGGGCTCTCCTGTCTTCCACGCCCCTGGGTGTGTGTTCCTCTTCAGTGAGTGCTGGGCTCCAGTTCCGGTCTCGTCTGTCCCCCTCGGGCAGAGCACAGGGCACGCACAGCGCTGGGGACCGAGGAGTCTTGCGGGCTCGCTAGGAGGATGGGGGGTAATGCCAGGTGAGCCCTGGGTGGGAGCATCTTATTTCTCTCCTCTGAGGGGGCAAAAAACAGAGATCAAGAGAGCGACAAAAAACAAGGGTGAGTTGGCTTGCTGGCCAGGCGTGCGAGAAAGAGCTGGGTCAGGCGGGAGAAGGCTTGGCTGGTTCTCTCCAAGCCACAGTTGGAAGGACTCGGTGTGGAGGCCGTGGTGGAATTCATTCTCTCTCCCGAGGGATTTCAAGCGTTCTGTTTTGATTGGCTCACTTGGCGTTGGGAAGCATTTTCTCCCGTTGGGCCTGGTCTATATCACAGGAGGGTAGACATGGTTTGCAAAGAGGTTCCTGACAGGCTAAGGCTCTGTGAGGCCCTGGTCATTCTGTGGACACATTTGTCTGCTCAGGGCTTAGTCACTCTGGACCGCGTTTTCTTGGGTCTGGACTTCGGGAGCTGAGGCATTTGCGAAGCTTCTTCCAGGCAGGGGCAGACGGCTCTACCACTGGGAGGCATGCGTGGGGCCCGCTGGAGAAGGACATTACAAATGCCTGTTGTGTTACTCTCTATATTTAGTTGCTGTTTATGATGTTCTTTTTAAAAAATGCTCACCCGAGGATATGTTTTATTGATTTTAGAGAGAGAGGAGGAAACATTGATTGGTTGCCTCCCATACATTCTGGCCATTCTGACCAGGGATAGAACCCACAACCTTTTGCTGTGCAGGACGATGCTCCAACTAACCGAACCACCGACCAGGGCCCTTTTATAATGCGCTTAATGGGAGTCTTATGTAAATGTCTGTAGGGTGGCCAACTGTCCCGGTTTCCGTGGGACTGAGACAGCCTAGGCAAACTGGGACACTTGGTCACCCAGCCTTCCAGCCTGGACCCGACAGTCCACTCGTGGGCTGCGGTTACCACGCAAGATCAGTAGCCCCGTGGTTGGGGCGCTGCGGCGACTGTGCTGGACAGGATGTTCCAAGGTCAAGTCGGGGACCAGTGTGTGGCCGTCAGGGGTGGCCCACTTGGACTCTGTGTCCGCGTTGCCATCCAGTGAATTCCCAGGCCTGGTTTGATGACTGAACTTTTCGTGTGTCCTTCCACAAGGCTGTTGCTAGAACGTTCCGCTTTGCTTCCTTTTCCCTCGGCCCGTTCCCTGCCGTCTCTGACACTTCGATCATTAAAACATGATAAGTATTCTTTCTAAATAATGATGGAGGCGTACCCAGGGACAGTGACTGACAATACTGGGATACCTTGGCAGTTTGGGGTTAATTTTAATAAAAGAAAGAATTGGGGAACAGATGTCTAAGGCTCCGCACTTATGTAACAGCGCCCACTTTTTTCTTTGTCTGGTTGTGATTTCCACTCTTGCTTTTTGTTCGTTTTTTCAAGAACTGCACTAAGAGGTGGACAACGTTACCTTTCCATTTGCCTTCTACAGAGAAATTTTGTTTTCTTGGCGAAACCCTTTCCTTCTTCCGCTTTTCAGATCCAGTAAGCCTACAGGATTCCGCCTTGGGAGATGCGTGCGTTCGGTGATGAGTTTCACGTCACAGACCCACCCACACGTCCACCCCTGCTTCTGCGTCGGGGTGAGGGGACCGTGAATAAAGATCCATCTGTCAACCCAGACACTCATCAATAAGGGCTCGACTTGAAATCGCAATCGGTTTAACTCGTTAAAATGCCTCATGCTAAATCATTTCACAGAATATTTTTGTGATTAAAAAGGGACAAAAAAATTGAGGTTTGATTTGGGCAGAGAACCCTCTAGAAATGCTCCTTGCCGTAACTCTCCAACCTGAGAGCTTGTACCTTTGTTTGCGAAAGATGACCTTTAACGTGAGACCCAATCACTTTGGGTGATCAGTCAACGTGGAAACAAGCGTCAACACACAAATGCAAAAGGGAACGGGACATCACTTGGGTATAAGGTGTGCCCACCCTCAGATATGCCACAGTAGGCTCAGATGAATTTCTCAGGTCACTTCTGAGACGGAAAGTCCGCGTTAAATACTTCTCTGGGAGTAAATCCTGTACCTCTGTGGATGTCAGTGTGATCAAAGATGGCCTGGGACCATCGGTTTTGCTTTGACTTCTCAGGGACAGAACTGCCAGAGAGTGGGTAACCTGGCAGACTGGTTTCTGACCGGCAGGTCCGTTTTTGTTTCTCTTTAAGAGATGGATAACGTCTGAAAACTGAATCATACATGTTGTGTTTAAAAAGGTGTGGAACGTGGGGGACGATGCTGAGTTGCTGGTGAGGGCTGACTGCCTAGAGAAGGTGCCAGCTGCTGAGACCAAGAATGCTGGCCACCTAGGGATAACGCCAGCAGGGTTGAATCTGACCTGCCCGCGGACGCCTGGGCTGGGGGAGGAAGCGGGTGAAGGGGGCAGAAGCTGGTCGGAGACCGCGGGAAGAGAAACCACAGCGCAGCCGCACAGCGAAGCAGGAAGCGGCCCGATGCGCCCCCCGAAGCTCAGTGGGGGCGGCATCTGGGGTCTCGGCGACCTGACTCCTGGCTTGTGTGGCGATGGGAGTTTCCAGAAATGGGGCTGAGTGTGAAGGAGGTGTTAAGTTGTTTTCCAGACCCCTTCTTTTCAAGGCTGTCATAGAGTCTTTCCATTTAAAAAGAACGAAACAACAAATGATATTCTGAAGGGGCACCCCCATCACATCCTGGGAAAGAACTAATTTTCCTGCCGGTGTCGGATAAATGGGCCATCGCTGTGTATTTTATCCACCTACTGGATGCTTCCTTGGTCAGATCAAAACATACATGAGATTTAAAGGAACAGCTTGGGACCGGTGTTATTTCTTAAACATGGATTTTCCTAGAAAATTCTGTTTGAATCATGGGCAATCATATATACGAGGGTATTGCTTTTGCATTTATTAATGAGTTTGGATTAGAACCATATTAGAATCTGTAAAAACAACATTCAGCTCTGTTTTAACCAGTCGATTGAATTCCACAAAACCGTTATTTTTACTCCGTTGACAGTGCGTGGCATTGACTGAATTTTCCTTGTTTGCGCTGGATTATGTTTCTGCTCCTTCCGTGGGGCTGGGTTTTCAACAGCACATCACACGGGCCTGTTTGTCTCTGTCTGCGTTAAAGGGGTTTGCTTCTTGAGAAACCGCCAGCCGAGGATACGGTCTGTCTCTGATTATGAGTCTGGTCAGACTGCCGTGGGCACAGGTCACGGAGATGGTCATAAGCGACGTTTGGTTCATTAGAAGCTGTCACACGGGCCCTGGGAGAGAGCACGGTGCAGCGTTGTCTCGGGGAAGTCCTCTCTGAAGGGGTTCCCGAGCTGGCTGGCGTGCATTCCAGCCCGCCACATCCTTGCTGTTTTCTGCGTGTCATTAAATGTGCCATCGGGAGGGAATCACAGGGGTGAAATGAGAAGGTCAAATGCCTCGTTAACTTCTCCTGAGCAGAAATGCACCCAGTCTTTCCTTCCCTCGAGCGACTCTCAGGGTACAGTGCGTAACAGGACAGCTTTGGTCATCAGCGAGCTCACGGCCCGGCAGGGGAGACAGAGGGACCACACTCATCCTAGGTGTCGCTGTGGTAGAGGTGTGGGTAGAGAGGACGGCTTTCTCCATGGGATGGGGGAGGCCGGCGTGGCGTCTTTAACTTAGGAGAGACCGAGTCACAACTTCTAGGTGTCAAGTTCAGCCCTCTGACGTTTTGGGGGGCTGCGCATGATGTGAGTGGAGTGGAACAGCGTCTCGTCCCACCGGAGACTGTCGGAGAGTCTAGAGGTTCGGAAAACAACTCACTCGACCGTGTGCTCCATTTTAGTTCGTGCCCAGCGGTCTGCTGTTTGCTCAGCTTTGTCTGATGGACAGAACTCTCTCCCTATGTGGACAAGAGGGTGTTTCTTAAATTTACAGGGGGGGTGGCTTCATGTCAAAGTGCCCTCTCGCTTGCCGATGGCCCTCCTACTTCATAAAACAGAGGGCACAATCCTCATTTTCACAAGAGTCAAACAAAGCGTGTTTGGACAACTACTCTGAAAGCTTTTGATAATTTGTTTGGCTGAGCGCCCAGTGAAAGCAGGAAAGCGACTCAAACAACCACAGTGTGGCCCAGGGACCCCTTCGAGCCGGGGAGAGACCTGGAATAGGGCACGGAGAGCGGACCTTGTGAGCAGACACTTACTTAAAGCCTGGTGGTCTTCAGGCTGGAGGAAGGTGTGGCAAGCCTCTCGGTATAAAGGGAATAGTCTCTGAAACAGAAGTTTTTTTTTATAATGATGCTTTTTTTTACAGCCTGAAAGTTTATAAAATATAGGCTGTGAATGCATAATGACATTAAGTCCAGATAGTAATTTTTATGGCAACAATTTATGATGCATTCTGTGTGGCTTTGTTAAAGGTGAAAAAGTCCCTGGCATATATATTGCAGTTTTCAAAAAAAATTTAATAATATAAATTTTCAGTATAGAAAGAGATAGACAGCCTTGTGAAAGACTATTATAATATGGGTACCAAAACATCAAAGATAACAGACTAAAGGAAAACTATAACAGCATGAACCAAATGCTGAAATTCTAAATAAAATATTCATAAATGGAACTGAGCAGATTTTTTCTTTGTAGGTGACCAAGGGTGATTTTTCCTAAGGATGAAGAAACAGTTTAAACTTCAGTCATGATAAGGTTAAAATCCAATCTTTAACAGTGTGTCAGATTGTCTCAATAGTTGTCAGGAAGGCATGTGATAAAATTTAACAGAAAATACTAATAAATAATGTTTCATTAGCATACCAGGACTGTAAGGAAGAAAATCTCCTAATGAATGTTATCAACCAGCATCATACTTCCTGTTAAAACATCCTATTGAAATGAGGAAGAGAATCGTATAATAAATTTAAGTTTTAAACCGGAATACCTAGCCAATGCAATAAGAAAAGATAAAGCAATAGGTGATATAAAGGAAGAGACAAAACTATAATTATTTGAAGAAACTCTGATGACTCTAAAAATTTAAAAAAGTGAAAATAATATGTAATAATAATTCTTATAAATTTTAATCTTTCTAATATATGCTATAATGGTATATATAATAGTAAAATAATGAAAAACAATGAAGTAATTAAAATAGTATGTAAGAATGGGTATGTTTTTATATATTATTATGTTTTATGTAACATTACTATTACATATAATAATAGTAAAATAGGAATACGTAAAGGGGCCGCTTTCTTCATGTGTTCGGCTCATTTGCACAGCACACACAGTTCCTTCTGACCGTCCTAGGAAAGCAGATCAGTCCTTCGGAGACAGAGAAGAGAACACACCTGCCAGGGACACCCAGCGGTCCTGTCATTCCTGCTCACGTCCTTTCGGTTCCCAGGTTTTGTTTATTCCAATTCAAGTCTTCTTATGCGTCATTGGCCAGAACGGGGTCCTGTGGCCACCCAAGAATGCGAGGGAGGCTGGGAAAGTGGCAGCAACATTGTCATGTTGAATTGCGAGTCACTGCCGGTCATTCTGTTAGCAAAACAGAGAGAGAGGGCGTGGATATCAGGCCCAAATCCTTTATTTTTTATACCCGTGGAAAGGTTCAGGTTGAGACAGGCCAAGCGATCAGACCGAGATCACCAGCTTTTGGGTGACAGCGTATCCATGGCGTCTACTTCGCGTCTAAGCCCACGCTCCTGACTGCTATGCAGGGCATTTTACGTAGGACACTGTGGTCGCTGAATGCTGTGTACAGCGACAATTCTCTGATGAAGCTGCCAGCTCAGGGCCGGACAGGACTCTTCAGGTACCCCCTCATTTCCTACGACGTACAGAAAAACAGGAAGCTTCCTTACTTACCCTGCCTGGTAGGAGAAATCGTTTCCATGCGTGGAAGGCAAAGCTTTGTCCTGGGTGTTCGGGGGTGGGTGGGGAAAAATAAAAGGGCTGGAGCTTTCTCCTAGTTTATCTCTGTTTGCACACCAAGCCCGAAGCTAACAGAAGGGACAGCCTGGACTGGGTGTCCGAGGACACTGCCCAGACCGTGGCTGAGGTGTCACTCGGAAACTAAGTTATCGAGGGAAGTGGTGCGCGGCCCTCCTGCCGCAGGACCCCCGAAAGCTTGGCCACGGAGAGCCGTGGTTGCCCACATTCCGGAGGCTCCCTGCCTCCCCACCCTCCCCTTCCGCTGGGTTCCTGTTTGGCTTTTCTCTCCCGTTCGTCTCTCACTCGCTCTGTGCTCACTTGGAACGGGCGCTGAGACGCGTCTCATTATCCGGCACCTGCCAGGCAGCAGCGGTGTTGTGGTCCTTCCGCCCTGGCAGGAGAGTCCGCTCCCCGCTCCTTGGATTTCCTGCCAGGTCCGCGGCCAGATCTGTCCACGCGAGTCAGAGAAGGGCCGCGCGGCGCCTGTCACCTGCGCGGAGCAGGGCCGGGACCCAAGGTCAGCGTTTACATTTCCCCGGGGTGGGCGCAGGGGGGCGTGAGGAGATTCCTCGTGGCTTCTCAGAACGTGGTCTCATGTCACAAAATTCAGACCTTGGCTGGAACTCATCCTAGGGGATTTTTGTTTATTTTTTGTCTTCTATTCCCATCCAGATCGTTTTAGTTAAGGCAAACCCACGTCTCCCAGACATCCATTGTTCTCTGCGAGAAGGAGACCGAAAGAATAGTTGTGCTGGGCCGTGCAAGGATGGAGGGGCGGCTTCCGTTCTGGGGCCAGCCTGCGGGGGCGGCGTCACATCTGGCAGGCCCAGACTCCCTGGCACCGGCGTGGCAGCCCTCCACAAGTGTCTGCTCAGTGTCTTCAGGCGTCCTCAGACATGGGGGACAGACCCTGTGCAGCATTCCCGTCTGTCATGCCCCCGAAGCAAAGTGTTTCTTCTACTTCCCTTCCCGACTCACCTCTGCCCCAGGCAACTACAAGAGCAACCCTCCTTGCCTCATCTGAAGGGGGCTGTGCCTGGGGGTCTGCTGGCCCTGCCCTCACTGCCCGGCACAGGGACGTGGGGACAGCTGTGCTCTGCTTTCCGGGAGCTGCGGTCTCAGTGGGTGGACACGGCTTGTTGGCTCATTATCAACATTGTCGCCCTTACGTTGGTCACTCACTGGGCTCCTTGTTGGGGATACAAACAGGTGTAAATCCGAACAGGCTGTACTTGACTTTGTGTGGCTGGGAAACGGTGGATGGGCTGGGGTGGCTCACAGGAAGTGAAAGGAGAGAAATGATCTTCCGGAAAGGAGGGGCCTTGGGGACGGACCTTGGGGTGAGGAGTGTCGTGTGTTGGGTTTTCTGGGGGGCAGAGTCTGAGAGGAGGTTAGCGTGCAGCGTGATTACTTGGGAGCTCCTTTGGGACGACGCCCCTGGGAGGGAGGGAAGGAGGGATGGATGTAGGATGGATAGAGGGCGATTGTGAGCTGCAAACGCAGACCTGAATGCAGACCTGAACACAGCCCGCACCCACCGCACTAGGAGCTTGGGCGCAGGTGGCCCGGGTTGGACTGAGTCCTGGGGTGGGGGCTGCCCTGGGCATGACCGAGGGCTGGGGGCCGCCCTGGGCGTGGCCGAGGGCTGGGGGCCTGGGTGAGAACACTCCCACAGTGGGGGCCTCCGAGCTTCATCGACGGGGATCCTGGGCAGCCATCTGCCACCACAGGGAGGCTGGCATAAGCCAGTGTGTGCACGGCCAGCATTGTGACCCGTGGGGACACATCAGAGGCCTTGGCAAGAGGCAGAAGGTGGAAGGTTGTGCCTGCCAAGGTAAAGACGTGGGCCTTTGTGGGTGGGTACTAGGAATCCACAAACTCGTTTGGGTGGTGAGTGGGTGTGACAGATGTGAAATGATGGTTTACGGTGACATGTCTGAGTTGGACACCTAGGACGAGCTTCAGCCAAGGGGAAGGCAGGAAGGTGCCTGTGGACAAATCCTTCGTGAGAGTGAAGACTGGATAGTGGCAAGAATGAGCTGGGCCCTGGCTGGTGTAGCTTAGTGGATTAAGCGCGGGCCTGTGAACCAAGAGATCATGGTTCAATTCCCAGTCAGGGCACATGCCTGGGTTGCAGGCCAGTTCCCAGCAGAGAATGCACAGGAAGCAACCATACATTGATATTTCTCTCCCTCTCTCCTTCCCTTCCCCTCTGAAGATAAATAAATAAAATCTTTAAAAAAAAAAGAAAGAAAGAGCTCGCATCCAAGCCCTCCGTCTCCAGGTGGACTGTGTAGCTCTTCATCCTGGGGCTTTTTTTTTTCACCATCTGCAAAAATGATAAGCCTGAAAGTCCCTTCCGGTCTCTGACAGGGAGTATGTCTATGTTAAAGTTCTCTCTTTATTCGGGCTCCTTAAGTGTATCCTCGGGAAAGCTGGTGAAGGCCAGTTTAGCATAAAACCAGACTTGTGGACGCTTGGCTTGGGTATTCGTCTGATGATTAGTTCCTGCACTCTCAAGGCTTCCAAATCCCCCTCTTTCCACCCAGATTTTGAAGCCAATGGATTATGGATTCAAGCTGAACCCGAATCACGTATCAGCTATTACAGGCTGGAGGGTTTTGTTTTTTAATCAATTACAACATATCCGGTAACTCGACCCAGCCCCACTCGAGACAGAATTAGCTTTCCTTACGGCACGGATGGAGCACGCGCCTTCACCTAAGCTTCTGCCGCAATACCGGTGAAGACAGGGTTGACCCCGGCCGTGAGGAAGGCGGCCGGTGCGCGCTCAGGCTCACCGAGGACTTGGTGTCGCGACTGGAATCCGACAGCCCACTCACGGAAACGAGGCAGTACGCGGAGGAGGAAAACGCACCCATCAGGGCTCTGACCCCTTCTCTTTCAAACTCGATCGCGGAGAAATTCTGATCGCTTGATGCATGGACTGCGGGTACGACTTCTTCTCCAGAGTCTGAGAGTCTGTGCAACTTGTTGTTGCACATCTGAACTCTACGCCTTTGTTGATTAACTGAATGATCAATTCATGCATTCATCTCGTGACTGTTTTCGTGAAGTGCCCATGTCCCATGCTAAGGGCTGGAGGTGCATGAGCAGGTAAACCCTCAGCAGATCCCAGAGTGTGCCGAGCTCACAGTCCAGGCGATGAGACAGACGTTAATCTAACGATTGCGTGGTTTGCTCTTCAGTGACAAAGTCCGGTCGGGTCCCTCTGAGGAAGCGACAAGCGAAAGGTGAAAACTCAGCGGACTGAGGGAAGCAGGGAGGTTGGCGGGTAGCCTTGAGTCTCACTGATGAATGCAGCTTCAAGGTCATTACGGTTTTGGCATTTTATGTTCTTATGGGCCAAAGCAAAAAGCTAACATGCTGCCTTAACCAAGTGTTGGAGGTCATCCAGCGGGTTAGACGCAGAGCCAGCTTTCTCCTGGCCTTGAGGCTGGGTCTCGGATGACAGGGAGAGGGACAGGGCTGGGCTCGGAGCCTGGCCGGCTGCCACCGGGCAGCCGTCTCGGGGGCTCCTGGTCCAGGTAGATCAAACACGGGAGGGGCCCCACCAAACGTAAACCCAGAGGTGTTTGTGATGATGTTCTTGGATGTAGATTTTTTCCCAACGTGTTTGGGTCCCTCCCAAGAAGGTGAGTAGCTGTCCCAGGAAACTTGCCGGGCATGGCGTGGAGACTGAGCGGCAGGAGAGTGCACACGGAAACCTCGGGCTGTGATGCAGCATCTCGAACACGCACAGAGGCAAGGCTCTCGCTGGGACTGCTTTCCGTCTGGGCTGCCTGCCTCCCCCTCCGCCCTCGCCGAGCCCCGGGGTGGGGCATTCCCCCGGGGTGTCCGGTTGAGGAGGGAAAGTCGACCCACTTCTGCCCCCAACATTTGGGTCAAGTACCAGCCTCGAATAGACCGCTCCTTGTATAAGGAGTAGAGATCCACAATAATAACACGAGAAACGTGAGAAGATTCCATGCTGTGACACCACAGATTATCCTAAAGCGGTCAAGAAGGACTATTTAGAAGGTACTTTATTGCAGGAAACACATACGTATTAAATAACTTTCGTTTTGGCTCTTGATGAAATTAAAGAAGACGTTGAACGTATAAGCAACAAAATGAGATGAAAAGGGAGCTTAAAAGTTCATTAAATGCATGATTAAGTTAAATGCAGTATTGATCAACATGGTTATATTCTACACCTGTATGTATGTTTGTGCCTGCACACACACACACGCACACACACACTTATTTTTGCAAGAAAACTTTGGCTTGGCTTTCGCCTTCGTGACCACGTTTCCAGCAGTTACTGACGCCATGGCTGTGTAACAGAACCTCTGCGATCGTGGACGTTTTCGGCATTTGCGCTAATACCGTGGCCACTGGCCCCCTGTGTGTGTAGCCAGCGCTTTAATGTCGTTGGTGTGCATGTAAGGTCCCCTGATGGGGGCAGATAAAAACCTGACTCGGACGACCCACTCTTTGGAAGGTGCCGTATTCCTCTGGTACCTCCACATACAACCCGCTCAGGTTGAGACGAGTATTCCTCCTCCATCCCCGTACATTACAGAGACTTCTTGCTGCTAGGCTCAGCCATCAGGACTCAGCTCCGGTGACACGTTCCCAGCCGACGCGGTGACCTCCGAGGCGGAGGGTGCTTGTTCTTCCTTGTTGTCTGAGCGCTTTGGGTCTGCCGGCGAGCCTGTGGTTTCCTTCATCTTCCAAGTCAATTAATCTTCGGGAGGGCCGAGTAAGTGGGGCTCCGTGAACATCGCTGGAAGAGGGAGCGAGTGGTAACTTTGCTAAGCCCTGACAAATTGGGAAACTGAATGGACCCACACAAGGCCATCGCTGCCTCACCCGGGAGACCGTCCTGCCGCGTTTCAGTCGAGACGTGCCGAGTTCATTGTCAGCCCTTCCAGACTCAGTGCCGTCGGGCTCAGGTGACCAGAACACCCCCGTGTTCTCTCTTCACCTGGGAGGACACGCGCCCGGCACCGGAGCGCGCCCACCGCCGGCCGGTCTCCGAGGGACGGGCACGAGGGAGAAACAGCACGCCGGCTCCTCCCGTCACCCACTGTCACAGCTGTCAGACAGTATTTCTCGTGGGAGTTCATTTCAAGGTTCTGCCCCTAAAATGTGGTCTGGGTAATAATATTCTTAAGGAGTTGTTGGCACAAACCCCATATTTTCCTGTGTGAAATGGCTAACCATGGGTGGAAGTAAATCACTAAGAAAAGTCAAAGAAGGATTAAAAAAAAAAAAACTTGATATGGTTTGGCTTGAAAGTCAGTGCTTCTCATTTTCTTGGAGAGTTCACGGTGGATTGTCAGCTGCAAATGCTTTGAATACGGGCCGAGGGACGTGGAGGGCAAACGCTTCTTAAGGCTGTTTCGTGGTTCTTGATGTCGGGCGAGAGAGGACGTGAAGTAGGGGTTTGTAGGAACTGCCTCTTCGTGACTGCCATTGACTGCGGCTAAGGACTCTTCCCCTTTCAGGTACCTGCCTGCCCACAGACACTCTCCCTGGGCACCTCGTCCACGAAGTGCTTCCTTTTTTTTTTTGCTTTAATTAGAAAAATCAAAAGAAAAAGAAATCTGTGGAGGCTGTTCTAACAGCTTCATGTGGTCATGTTTGGGTCACCATATTCGTCACTATTTTTCACGTCTGTAGTTTAAGAGGTTTCTCGGGTTGGGGGGTCTGCGAGGCAGAGCTGAGGTGAGGATTCATGGCCAGGAGATTTCCTCGGGACGTATTTTTAGGGGAACCCGATTAGGGCGGGGGAGAGGCAGGGCGGGGGAGGGCGGGGAGGCGCATAGCTCGGGTGGGATTACAGGGGAGTCCCAGCCCTGGCCTCACCCCTCAGAAGCTCTGGGGGGCCAGTTACTTTGCTGTTTGTCCTGCCTCAGTTTTGAAATACATTAGCATAAAGGTATCTCCCACCCTCTTTCCTTAGTGTCTGCAGAATCCAAAGTGATGCCCCACGTTCCATTCTTGGGATTGATTTACAGTGACTTGTGGTCTCTCTGCGTTTTTCAACGCCCTTGCCAAAGAACTCATCAACTTTGTTATTCTGTATAATGGACTCAGTTTCCGATTTGCTGCCCCCTTTCTCCTGTGTTTGTGTTCTGTTTCATAATTGTCGTTTATTTGGTGTTCATTCCTCTTGACTTGGAGAAGCCTCGGCTGCCATCATTTGAAAACTCTTCATAGCATTTGTGGGAGATTTAAAAAAAAAAAGACCAAGAGGTCCAACCAAATTCCGATCCAGGAGTTTGCGGGCGAGGGTGATTGGCGGGTGTGGATGAGGGGTCCCAGCTCCCAGGTGGGGGGATGGGCAGGATAGACCCCAGGGGCAAGGTGCTTTCTCAGAAGACCTCCTGGACCCTCCTGTCCTCAGGCTCGGGGCAGCGGGGCCGGCCCCTGGTCTGCACTCTCCACTCCCCTCCACACGGAGCTGTCAGGCCATGAGGGTTCTGAGTGCCGCTGTGGCGGTTGCCCTGGGGAGCGGGACTTGGAACGTGTTTGCGTCGGGAAACAGTGAGAAAGAAGGTGTGATTGGGTGAGATGGATGGGGTGTGGCGTGAGCCCTCAGAACACGGGGCGGGGGCTGAGGCAGACCAGGACAGCCTGGAGGGGTCCCTGGGAGTTGGCGAAGGGCTCTAAGATGGTGGCGAATAACCGAGACCCTGTTGGCCAGGAAAGGGTGGACGGACCCCGAGAGTTCTCCGACCCTCAGGGTAATGGCTGGGACGGATGCACTTCTCAGGAGAGGGGAGAAGGGACCGAAGAAGGAGAGGGGGTGTAGGGCACGTCTGTCAAAGTGTCTGGCCCACAGCCTCAGAAACGTCGACGTTCGATGTGTCCTGGTTGAACTGAATTCTTGAACCTGTGTGACAGCCTGAGTGACACTGTTACGTCATTTACCCAGTCCATTAACAATTTTCTGCGTGTTGTCGTTAAAGGTAGTACTGACCTGAGAGAAAGGATTTCCTGTTAACGGAATCTGGGGCATTGTGCTCTCCTCAGGTAGCCTTTGTGGGCGTTTATTTGACATCTGGGAAGTGAGATCCCAGAAGAACGTATTTTCTTTCGGGTGGTTTTTAATATGGAGCGGTTAATATAGCGTTTCCAATAAGTGACCTTCTACGTGAAATCTGTGTCTAATTACTGACGTTTCTGCAAGGCTGGTAGAGCTGTGCAACTCATTATAAGTCTCGGATGTAGGAATCGTCAGGAGCATATTTTATGATTTGGTTTATGCACGGGGACGGAAGGAAGAGAAGAAGTCCTCGAGTCTTGATGGGCTTGTGAACACACTTATTCGGACAATGGTCTTGGCGCTTACCAGTCCTGTGGTATAAAGAGTAAACGGTATCTTTCTTGCAGTTTTTCATCCAAAACATTCTGTCGCTAGAACTTCACTTAGGAAGACAAGGTTTCCCGAGAGACTGTTAAGCCTGACAGTTTAACCAAGCACCTGGGAAGCATGCTGCTTCTCTGCGTGTGTGTTCATAGGTTTCCCTTTGTGTTTTTTTGCTGCTTAAAAAGAAAACAAAACACCAGAACTCTAATGGGGTGTTTTATTGCGTGAAGCATGCGTGTTTGCTGTCTAAAGTCGGGGAACGCAGATGAGCAGAACACAGTCGTTGAACAACTCTGCAGTTCTGTCGCAGTTGGAGCACAGAGAGGAGCCGGGCAGCGGGACTCCACCGGGGCTGTGACCCAGGCCAGGGAGGCGCTGCCCGAGCTCCGGGCGGAGTCGCTGTGGTTCCTGGGAAGTCCTGGTCTCCTGAGCCAGGTGCCTCCTTCCCCTGGGCCCCTGGTGTCTGTTGCTCTCGCTGACTGAGGGGTGACTCAGCCTCCCCGCGCCCCCTCCGCCTCTGTCACCTGCTGCTCATCACCTCGAGGGGCCCGTGGCCACCTCCCAGGGCACTGAGCCTTGACCGTCACGAGCCCTCGGTACGATTTTGGGTGAGAAAACCAACAAATACGCTCGGTACTGGGGATGTGGGTCAAGAACGCCAATTCCTCATGAACTAATCTTGATAAAATCAAATCCTTTTGAAAAACACACGTGTAACGCTGCGTGCCAATGGTCAGAAAATAGAAAGTGAAAGACTTCGTTGGCGTACCGAAGGAATGCCGTGGTCATCTGTCACAGCAGCGGGGCTGTTCCAGCCAGGGGCAGACGCCGCCGGGGGCTGTGAGGGCTCACTCGGCAGCTGCGTGTGGCTGGGGTCCCTAACATGCATCGGGAGGAAACTCGGGCTTTGGGGTCTGGAAGAAAGGGGTTCTGCCCGGCCCCTCTCCCCACACCTTGGATAGGATTTTGGTTGACTCAGGTTGGGGGAATAGGTACATGGAGGCTTCCGAAAACATCTTACCTTATCCAGTTGTGATAACGTGGACTTTAAATAATGACTTAAGACAGCTTATGGAGATGTTTGACAGGGGACAGTTGGGGACAGTGAACTGACGTACATGTTGCCCCTTCAGGGTTATCATCAGGCTGCACGTGGAGCTGATACCTGTCATCCTATTTTACTGTCACTAGATTTCAGAGCTGGGGCGGGCTAAAGTGGGAGGGGCTTCCTGTAGGACACTCACCACCGGAGAGTATAGGCTCCGCCCCCCTCCCCACAGCCCTTTCTCCCTCCTGACATTGGATGATACGGATTGGAATTACTTCATATTTTTATTGTAACATTAAACTGTGTCCCCCGATTCCAAGTCTGATGAGTTGGCTGCTTCCTTGGCACGAGGGGCTGCTTTCTGGTTTGAAAAAGCGGAAAGATGCATTCATGGGATTCTGTCCGATTAGGGAGCTCTGTCCAGCCCGCTGATCAGGGGTCTGGGTGGAGCACAGAAGCTTCAGAGCTCAGCAGAACAGCTCACAGATGGGGCGGCGGGGTCCGGGTTCAGGAAGCTCTCAGCAGGCTGCTGGGCTGGGCCAAAACCAACAAGAGGAAATTCCGTGGTGATGCACGTTAATCTCGCCTAAGTGAAAATGGGAGGGAGCCGACTCTACTGTCGTTTTGGAAAAGGCATTTATTGTGAAGAGCAATAATAATAGCTTCCACTTACTGAAACCTTCGCTCATTCCATTGATTGAGATGCTGTGTGAGTTGATCTAGGTTTATGTGTGGCTTTACTTTGGGGTAAAGGCTACCACCTCCATTTTATCGTGGCGTGTCAGACAGTGTAAGAAACGTACCTGGAGGCACACAGCCTTTAAGTACTATGTGACAGGGCTTCCACAGTGAGATGCAGTACAGGGTGTGACTGCAGGAGGGAGGGAGGAGGGAGGGAAGGAAAGAAAGAAGAAAAGAAAGAAAGCGAGAGGACAAAAGGAAAGAAGGACACTTAGATTTCATGCAAAGAAACCTGGCTTCTAGGGGATGTGTGGTCTCTTCTTCTCAGACACAGAGCTGTATTCTTGCCACGACATTTTACAATGCAAAATGCAAACTCACGTGTGTGCAGAGAGAGAATATTCATGGGACTGCTGCGCAGTTGAAGGCAGCAGGCAGTCTGCGGAAGCCGGAGAAGGTTCTCCTGGCGGAGAGCAGAGACTCACTGTCCCCTGCCCCAGACAGCGTGCCTCGGGGAGCAGGCTGTGCGTGCTGCAGGGAAGAACCCACAAGCGCGACGTTCAGAGATGACTCGGCGACACGTTATTCTCCCAGGGAGGTTTTTTTTCTTGTCGTTTGTGTTACTATGAGGCTGTTGCATCAGAGGGAAGGGAGGAGAAGCGGGTAGGAGTCCAGCGTGTTATTTGCTAGTCATCGGAGAAAGAAGAAGGCGTGAGAGCGGCCGAGGAGGCTCCAAAGCAAAGTGCAGCATCTTCAAGGCCAAGGACAGGAGGGAAACGGGACGTCTCCTCTGAGGTGTCATTTCCTCTTGGATTTTTAGGGGGGAAATATCTTGCTGATCCAGCCAGAAATACCAAATGTCTGCATTTATAACATGCCTATTTTAGTTATTTAGAAATAAAGATATATATATATATATATATTTTGGTAAGTAAAGGTGGAGAAGTTATGGAAAGAAACCTGACTGGCACTGTAAACCGAACAGATGGGAGAGTAAAAATAAATTAAAACAACATTGCAAAGGACTCTCCACTTTCACTTTAAAATATATACGATGATGTTTTTCAACTTTTCACATTCAACCTATCAGCGTATCGAGTGACAAAATGAAAAATCAGTTGCAGCTGTGTATATTTTAAACGCTTACCTCCGCGATGTGGGCTTGCCCACCTAAAAAGCCCAGATGAATGTATGAACCTGCTTACTGTACTCTCTGTGAATTCAAACTTTATGTTACGTTCCAGGCAGGACGCGGGTGTATCTGGCGACGTTTGCTGCAGAAAATCGAACGGAACAGTGGTCTCATTAGAAGAGCAAATAGTCTGGGTTTAATTAGCCCTTATTCCCAATGACAGATTTGATAAGTTGCCAGGTCCTTATCCTCGTCTTTTGCTCGACTGTTCCCGAAATATTGCCTCTCCCCGGGCTGCTCGCTGGGCTATAAATAGAGAGCCTGGCAAGAATCCACAAAACCCACTGTCTGCTGAGACTGGGGTGAAAATTATTGGGAAGGCCCCTCCTTGCCTCTAGTCATTATTCCATTTCACATTTGAAGGTCCTTTTTACAGATCCGCCTCTTAATTTAATTTCTTTCTTTCTTTTTTTTTGGCTGAATGAGGTAAGTTGGCCTCAGGAAGCCCGTGCAGTATCGAGTTCAGTCGCCGGCTGCATGCCGGAGTTCCCTTCTTAAAAACCTCCAGTTCCCCAGCGTGGAACTTCCCTGCTCACTTCAGCCTGACCTGTGCTGTGTGCCACAGAGGGTGGTTCCCCTTGGTTTACCTGCCTGTTTTCACGTGCAGTATTAAAGCATTTGCTTTAAAGGAAGAGTTTCCAAGATGCCGAGAAACAGCCACAAACACAGAAGACGTTAAAATCGCCCGGAGTCCTTCTCCGTAGAGGCCGCATCCGCTAGCATTTTAATTAACCGTTCCCCACTCGCTTCTTTCTCTGTGCACGTACGTGTGAACCTGCGTTAGAGACAACATAGGTCCTGGCTGGGCGGCTCCGTTGGCGAGAGCATCCTCTCGATATGTCAAGGTTGCAGGTTCAATCCCTGGTCCGGGCACCGATGAGAATCAACCCATGAAGGCATCAGTAAGTGGAACAACACATCGATGTTTCTCTCTCAAATGAATAAATTTAAGAAAATTAAACAACAACAGAGGCTTCTGTGGTTCTTTAATGATTGCCTTTTACCCACCCCCCCCCAAAAAAATCTTAAAGAAATCTCAAAAACCGTAAAAGTTCAGATTCAACAAACATCCATTCTAGTGTCACCTGCCTTCATCGATTCAACGGTTTTGTCCTAATCGCTGCAGATGTTTTAAGGGACTGAAGGAAAGAAAGCGTTCCGTTGGCAATTCCTTGGTGACTTTCCCTAACACCTCCCACTCCGAGTCCCGAGTTCTCCCTGCTGAGACGCAGTTTGGCGTGATCCCCTCCAGCCGGTGGGTTTGCGTGTTTGCACGGCGCCCCTGCGTGTCCGGTCACCTGCCGACACCTCTCTCTGCAGGTGAAGGGACGGAAGGCGCTCAGTGTGTTTTTACGTGACCGTGGTTCATTGCCTCAGTCTCGTCCTTCATGGTTTCTGCCTTTCCTGTATCTCATGTCTCATTCTTCTAGTGTTCTCTGGTTTGGGCGTTTTTAATATCAAGTATCTGATATATCTGGAATTCATTTTAATGCATTTTGTGAAGATGTTATCTATTACTTTAAAAAAAAAATCATCCATCACCCTGAGTGCGGCCCCACACTGATCCTGACTCTGGGGCCTGCGCTTTTAGACGCAGTACCTCGGGCCACTGTCACCGGGCCAACCCCACACTCGTTTAATTGAGGCAATTTCCCTCATTTCCGTTCCCCTGCAGTTTTTCTTCTTGGCTCTTGGAGGCATTCACTCCACCAGACGAACTTTACAATCGCACTGTTCGGTTCCAGAAAAATCCCCTTTGGGGTTTTGATCGGAGCTGCTATAAATCTGTAGATGAATTTGGAGAGAATTAACATTTTACAGGATGGCGTCTACCCCCTTAGGATGAAGGCCCCTTGCACCCCCACCCCCCTCCCCGAGTCATCGATGCCTGAGGTCCCTTCCTAAAGCTTTGCAACTTTGAATCACACACATCACTTTGTGACTCATCTTCACCTGTACCTGCGTCTGCCCACACGTGTGTTCACCTGGAACTTCCCTTTGTCTTTTTTTCCCCCTGGGGTCTGCGGGTGGGCGTCAGTGGTGGCCCGTCCAGGAAACACATTAAACCAAACCCCGTTCACAGAGGACCCTTCCCTACTTTTCTTGGATCCCCTGGCCTTATAGTGACTTTGCAGCCTCGGAATGGAGGCTCTCGGGACGTCCCACAGACCCTCGTGCAAAAGGGTTTGCTTGGAGTGGGCCCCAGGCTGGCGGCCGGCAGAGCAGAATTTCAGGGCTGAGAACTTGTTAGGTACACGCTGGGACCTCGCTGTGTAAGTTATAAAAAAATAATAATAAATAAAATAGGCATGACTGATGTGTAGGCAGCTTATTTAACGTTTGGGATGCGAAAATTTCATTTACAATTCAGCTTAGAAGCCGACCGGAGAAAACCTTTGTGAGGTGCGAAGGCCTCATACGCCCCGATTTTTCCCTGTAACCTGACCTCCTGCGCCGTCCTTGTGGTTGTAGCCGCTCCAAAACCCAGAGCGTGTCGTAGGCCACTGTGGTCTCCGCGAGCCGCTTAGGGTGAGACTCCGGGGAAGCCAGGGGAGGCCTGGGGCATTCCTACGCGCGAGCCTGTACTGTGTCGTGGGTTTTCTGTGTCCTAGGCTTCGAGAAACACCCGGGCGGATGAAGACAGGGACGGCAACTGGGACGCCTGGGGCGACTGGAGCGACTGCTCGCGGACCTGCGGCGGCGGCGCGTCCTACTCCCTGCGGCGGTGCCTGACCGGGCGGTAAGCGGCGGAGGCGGCGGGGGCGGCGCCCGCTGCTCTCGAGGGGCGGGGCGGGGCGGCCGGGCCTCGGGGTGGGCTGGGGCGAGGGCCGACGACTGCCTGGTGAGGACCCGCGACGGCTGTGCCGTCCGCTGCCTGCATATTAGCCACATAGCAGAGGCCCCTTTGCACGGGTGTGGCCACACTCGTCACCACAGGCTCCCCGCCCGTGGGAGCCAGGGGCTGGAGGGGGAGGGACGGCCCAGGTATGTTCGGTCACTGGTCCGAAGTCGCCCCGACTTGGGTCACTGGGAGGAGAGGTTTCCCGCGTGGAGATTGGACCGGGAGAGGCCACCCTTGAGCATCTCCGTGGCCTCCGATTCTGGGGGGGTCTGAATAATTTGCCATTAATGGTAAGACTCGGATGGGGAAGGTGTGTCATTTATTCGTTGGTTGTTTAAAAAATAGTATGCCCTTGTTTTTGTCTGAAGGAGTTAGAGGAATATGTTCAGGAACGTATGAATGACTGCATTTATTCTGTGGCCCTACAACCAAATGCTTACATGTCTCTTATTAATTTTTATAATCACGTGACTTTTGCCCGGGGGATCCTTCTCACTCTGGGGAAACTGCTGTCCTTTTGCTGAGTGGTGGGTCTCAGTGTGGGTGTGAACTTACGCCTTCTCTTCCTGACAAGGACCAGCCCCTGGGCTAGTCCCACCCCCTCTGCACCTGTTGGCACTGGACATCCAGGGAAAAGGCGAGGGAAATCGGGAGGAGAGTTACTTCTGCCCCGGCTGCAGTGAGCAGGATCCACTGCTCTCGGGTTTTTAAAGCTGGCTCCTTCCAGTGTGACCACTTCCAGAGACGTTTCCGAGACACCACCTCCCCTCACCCCGAATCCTGCCCAGTCCTCTCCCTGCGTGCCCCTGAGATGCGCCCCTCCCTGGGGTACACGGCTCTTTGCTCCGTTCCTGGACAGCTAGGCAGACTCCCAGCTTCTCCCTTCTTGCGTCCGCTCACCCCTTGAGGCTGCCTAGATATGTTCCCCAGACCAGCCCCTGTGGGCTCTCCTGCACGGGGCCCACGTCCCTCTAGTTCTCCTGGATTGTTAAGCAAACTCGGAGTCCTGGGGCCCGCAGCGCCTCCGCGTCCACGGCCCCTGCGGCTCACGGGTCGGCCCTCCCCTTCCCCGGGGGCCAGCTGGACAGCAGCCCCTGCAGGGGACGCACCCTCATCTTCCTCTTGGTTTGGGGCTAGCAGATGGAGGCCCCTCCCTTCCGTTCTTGGTGGGGTGCCGTCAGAGGCAGGATCCCAGCTTCACTGTCTCAGAGAAGTCTTCCGAAATCCTTCCGCTGTCTGAGACCCCAACTCCAGACCCTCTTTATACCCGGATGTGGGTAAGGAGTTTGACAGCCCTGAATTCAGCTAACACAGAGCTGGCCCTGCTGATTCGTCTAGTCCAGGGGCAAACAATAAAGAAGGGTGTGACGAAGTTATAAGTAATTAAAAATGGTGTCCAGGACTCGGCAGCCCTGATCAGAAGTCTTCTGGGCCGAGGGTCTGATGCGGACTGGAGCCGGTCGTGAAGGGTGCGGCAATGGGACAGGAGCACGCACTGCCAGGCGCTGGGACAGAGCTTTTATGCTGGAGCAGGAGAGATGAGGGAGAAGGCAGGGCCCAGAGTCTGATTCTCGGACTTTCGCGTTTCAGACGCAGGTGAAGTGCCCAGAAAGCATATTTGGAAATGACAGAATGTTGTCAAATTTTTATCCAGTTAAGAAAGGACGAAAAGAAAAACACAGGTGAAACCCAACTGCGTTTCGAGTCTGCGTTCCTGAAGCAGCCCTCGCTGAACTTTTTCGTTTTTTTAAGGACTTGCGTTGTGTTCTTTAGCCTGTTCACGTACAAATCTCAGCCTGCATTCTGAGACTGGCTTGGAGGTCTTAGAGTCCCCCACTTTGCCCGTTCCCATTTGTCATTTCATTTGGACAATATCTGAGACTAGAAAACATCCTGAACCAAATGTTTTTTTTTTTAAAATAGTGACAAGATAAATAGTCTGGTCTGTGGTAATATTTACAGTGTGGGATGATCGCAGACCTGCGGACACTCTCTCCTTCTCTGTCTCCGGGAAGAAACGGGGACCGTCCCATCATTTTTCTGCATTAAACATTAAAGTAGATGATTTCAAAATAAGGGCAGCAGGTGTGTTCATGATTCACTCATTCCTGCTTCCCACCTTCGAGGCGACCCCCGACCTCGGACACCCAGTCTCCTGTTCAGAACTTTCAACATAAGTTAGGGCGTACTTCGGGGTAACTAAGAAAGAAGCCCTACTTTGCTTAGAAAGCTTATCGGGTCTTTAATCCTCCAACAGCCTACAGACTTCTTAAATCTTCATAAATATTGAGTTCTCGTGGTTGGTTTTCCTTGGCAGAGGAACACGGAGGTGTTTCCATGTAAAGCCAAACAGAGAGCTGCCCCAAAGCTTTCGGAAGCACTCCAGTGCCTTGAGGGACTTTCTCTTTTTATCAGGGAGCTCCTTTACATCTGCGGTCCGGGGAGGCGGGTGAATGTAGCTATTTTGCTCACTTATTTCTCCGTGGACAGAGCTATTTCAGAGTCTGATCACGTTTGAATGCAGCCCGTTCTTTGGCACAGCAAGCTGTCTGCCTGCCAACCTGTCTCCTTCTCCTGCAGAACTTTGTAAGTTGATACGGCCCGGCCAGGCGCCACCCGTGGGGAACACGGGTTTAAGTTAACTACTATTTTTGAAAAATTAATACATTTTTTTATTCTCTAAAAGACATGCTTCTCAGTTTTTAAGACACTCGTGTTTGAGTCAATCTATCCTCGGGCGAATGCAATAAATTATAGTCCTGTACACTCCAGGGGAATTTTATTAATGTTTTTAATGTACCCTCATGTGGAATCAACATGTGTTTTTTATATATTCTTACATTTACAGCTTCAAAGATCTTCAGTTTCAGGGTGTGATGAATGTTGTACGGCACAGAGAATACATAATTGTGACGTGATGTTCTTGCGTTTTCATATCCTCTCGATGACCATTAGCTCTTGCGGGTCATAATTAGAGTGAAATTAAAAACTTGGAAATAATATTTCTGCAGCTCCGTTGCTTGGAGCCAAAGGAATTATTTCCAGAGTAAGCTGGCAGGCTCCTGCTCAGGGAATTAGGATTTCCAGCGTCCTCACCTTTCAGATAGCCTGTGTTTCGTTTTATGCCGGTTTCAGAAAGTGACCACTGGTGTTCACACTAAGCGGTGACCCAGACGTGGACAAGGCAGAGTGGAGTGTTTGAAGCGCCAGCCAGGTTAAAAAATCTTACTACTGACTTGTTAAGGGACTTGAGAGAATGCATCTTTTTTTTTAAATCCTTATCTGAGGATATGTTCACTGATTTCAGAGAAAGAGAGAGAGAGAGAAAGAGAAACATCGATTGGTTGCCTCCCATACGCACCCTAACTAGGGATCGAACCCACAGAGCCCTGACTGGGAATCAGATTCACAAACTTTCGGTGAATGGGACGCTGCTCCAAGCACCTGAGCCACCTGGCCAGGGCTCCGTGAATCTTTATATCCCCATCCTGGTCCATAGTAGGTTCACCATGAGAAGTAGTTGTAGAAGGGGTGAGTCCAGACTGGTACTTTGTATTTGGAGGATTCACGAAATAAAAGGGTCTCTTTCAGTACAGACACCCTGCTGTCGTGGCGTTTATACTGGGGATACACACACGTTTTAGGGTTAGATTTTCAGGCTCCGCCCTCAAGATGCAAGTTACTGCCACCCAATTGGGACACGGCGGACGGCGGTGGGCATAGCCCATGACCCCACGGTCCACCCGGCTGGGCAGAAATGCAACCGCAAGCTGGCTTCGGCGGATGCGTTCTTTTCTTTCAGTTTTAGATTTCTTTCTACAAAAGCAGTCTTGTTTTTCACGTAAATAGCTAAAATGAAGCAGTTACGAAACGTGCATCTGAGAAATCATTTCTGAAGTTCTCAGACGCTTTTAAAGGAAAGGCCACTCCTTGTAAGTTCCAACAGTGTTTGTGTCCCCGTGTTCAGAGGGATTCAAGTGGTCCCTTGCCCGGTGCCTCTGTAATGGGCCTGCCTCCTTGGAATTAGAATCAAAAGCTTTCTCGGGTTATAAGTCATCGTGATACAAAAAGCTTTTGGCTATCACTTCCCGAATCTATTAGCTGCTTTCCTCCATTGGGGCTTGTCCAAAGTAAGCAGAGCACTCAAAACTGCCCTTTCACTGTTTCTGTGGTTTATTTTCTCCTTTTATCCACACAGAGAAAGCACAGTGAAGTAAGCCCTGGAAGTAAAGGGCCTCGTGCCGTTTCCCGGGGCAGGGCGGCCACTTGCCCTTGACCAAGAGAAAGGCTTCTCTGCCCTCACACAGTGATCCCGCCTGCCTCCCAGTGCGGTGCTTTTTGAATGTTTAAAATTGGACGTAGCCTCATGGAGAGTTTAATACGTTTTAAAATCATATACCTGTGACAAGTCACGGAGACAGGAATACACACCGTTGGAGAAGGCTAAGACTGGGCCAACCGATTGCCATCATCGAGGAAACTATTCTTTTTCTTTTTAAGATTTAATTTATTCATTTTTAGAGAGGGGGAAGGGAGGGAGAAAGAGAGGGAGAGGCACATCAAGGTGTGGTTGCCTCTCATGCGCCCCCCTACTGAGGGCATGGGCCACAACCCAGGCAGGTACCCTGACTGGGAATCGAACCGGTGTCCCTTTGGTTCACAAGCCGATGCTCAATCCACTGAGCCACACCAGCCGGGGCTAGGGAGATGTTCTAACCCGTGAGTGAGGGAGCACACGATTGGGCACTTTGTCTGTGTCCCACTTCAGAACTGGCCCTGTCATTGGGGTCACACTTTCAGAGGGAGCTGTCATGCTGTTCTTCCCACTCTGAAACTTCTGTCTCCGTGTGTCTTCTAAACAGAAGGTGGGAGGGGGCTAGGGACATGTTGCAGCAGGGACAGCATGAGAGGTAAAGGGAGAAGCCTGGGGTTGAGGAAGGCAAAACGTGTCCCAGACAGTGAAACACAACATAACCGCTGCGGGAGAGGAAAATCCGTCATGGGGAGGGTTCCGTTCGTAGGAGGTTTCCTGGGAGCACGAGGGAAGGTCAGGGCAGTGAGACGTATCTGAGGGAAGACCGGAGATCCAGGGGCCGAGGGAGGGAACTCCAGCTCGAAAAGCACAGCTTCTTGTTTTTGGAACCAGAGCTGTCATCAAAATCATCACCTTGAGAATCACGCGTGGGACGGCAAATGAACACCTTGAGTCTCCCAGGCCAAAGGGCTCACTGTTTTCCCTTAAAACCGATGGAAAGAAACACAGGCGAATACACTACACTTTTTCCTTCAAATGCTAAAACACACACACAACGACAACAGGGTTCAGGCATGAAAAGGAAACACATGTACAAAATAATGAAAATCAGGCCCCCGCTCCGGTCTCCATGCCAAAGGCCAGCGAAGCCTGGCTACAGGTTTTGAGGAGGTTCAGTGACGTGCCAGCCACGTACCCTGCTTAAAGCAGCCGCCGAAAAGGATGCAGCCCACCAGGAGTCGGGGGCTCACACGTGAAAAGGTCCTGTTGTAAAATGACGGGCAGTCATACTGATGAGGGAAGTCCCCGGGTGTCCCCAGCCAACGTGGGTTGGTGTCTGCAGTGAGGGAGGAACAGAAATTGTCCTCTGTGGGTGGCTTTTTCCTTCTTTTTCATAGGAAAAAAATATATACACACACACTATACATTAGTGCCGGTGGTTGTGTGGACCCCGAGGTAAGAACTGCGTGTAAATAATAGTAGGACATTAATGGGGAAAGGAGAGAAGGAAGGCAGCAGCCAAAGAACACAGATGCGTGACCCGTGGACTCGGAGAGCGGTGTGGGGATCGCCCGAGGGGAGGGGGTGCCGGGTGAAGGGGGGCCGAGGAGGGGGGGCATTGGGACAACTGTAATAGTGTAAACAATAAAATATAATTAAGAAAAGGAATTCACTCTCTATTTCAAGTTGCTCTGCTGGGCGCCCTTGTAGCCTCCTGACGCACGAAAGTGATTTCTTAGAGTTTAAGCTTTGGATTTCTGAGAGGTAACGTGCGCCCGTAAAAGTTTTACCAGTGCCTTTTTTTTCCTTCTGCTTGCCACTTTAATGAAATCATTGTTTTCCTTTATTTTTTCCTGTAGGAATTGTGAAGGGCAGAATATTCGATACAGGACATGCAGCAATCACGTAAGTTCTGCAATAAAAATATACAACCTGATATATTCATGTTGTGAAGTTGCAATATTGTAATGTGTGCTGTAAAGCTAATGGTCTCTTGGTCCCCTTTGTGGAAATTTTGAATATTTGCTTAATCGACAGCAGGTATGTTTCCTACCTTCTGTTTTATACTACCTTTTTAGGCTGTTGCTCATTCATGATCTAATTTGGTAAGTATTTAATCATTTCCAGCCCTGGCTGGTGTGGTTCAGTGGATTGAGTACTGGACTGCAAAGCAAAGGGTCGCCGGTTCGATTTCCAGTCAGGGCACATGCCTGGGTTGTAGGCCAGGTCCCCAGTAGGGGGCGCACGAGAGGCAACCACACATTAATGTGTCTCTTCCTCTCTTTCTCCCTCCCTTCCCCTCTCTCTAAAATTAAATAAATTAAAGTATTTTTAAAAAAGAAAGCTCTAGTTAAAAAGTAATTTCTGAATTCATAGAAATGATACATAGTGCCTGGAAATGCCTTCGGAGTTCAGAGT
>CM052550.1:59224863-59280143 GCA_028533065.1 Trachops cirrhosus
ACAAACACGACCCCGTCTCTGCCACATTACATAAGGGTACAAGTTTAACGTGTCTGGATGTGCACATATGTGTGTGTCCAGATGTGTGTCTGTGTGCGGGTGTCTCCTTTTAATGCTGCACGTCCCCAGCTACCACTCTAACCTCTCACCCGCCCTCACGGACAAGAAGGAGAACCGTCGGCACTTCATGTCCCGACTGTGTCATTGTCATTTACTCCTTAAGCCACAGCCCCCCACACGACTGAGGCTGCCTTTCCAAAGCCCATCAGCGACCTTTCTACTGAGGTACCGAAGACACACTGTTTAGCTCTGATCGGTGTCACATTTGGTGCCACGGCCCCTGCGTCCGCAGAATCCCCTTCTTCCTCACCAGGGCTCTCCCGCCCTTTGCCATCGAGCCAGAGCCGTGCCGTTCCCCGCAGAGCGGAGAAGAGATGCTGCCAGGTGTGACAATGGCACCGTCCTCCCACAGTCCTTCTGACCTGCAGTGTGCCCTCGGCGTGCCCTGTGTCAGGGCTGCTCAGAATGCCATCGCAGCCCTGGCCGGTGTGGCTCAGTGGATTGAGTGCAGGCTGCGAACCAAAGGGTCACCAGTTCAATTCCCAGTCAGGGTACATGCCTGGGTTGTAGCCCACATTCCCAGTAGGGGGCGTGCAAGAGGCAACCACACATTGATGTTTCTCTCCCTCTCTTTCTCCCTCCCTTCCCCCTGTCTAAAAATAATAATTAAAATCTTTAAAAAATTAAAAAAGAACATGGTCACAGACACCTGTGTGGTGCCAGGACCACCCGTGATGCAGGAGATGGGTGACTTCCTGGGCTCCACCCTGAACTTCTGGGCCAGGGTTTCGGGGCGGTCGGGGGAGGAAGAACCTGTGTTGACCCGTTTCTTCACGTCATTCTGGGAGGTGCTGGCCTATCAAGGTGTCAGAGAGACTTCTTCCACAGGCGTTCACCCCGTTCTGAAGGGTGATGGAAACGAGAGGGAAGGGCGGGGGAGGAGGAGGAGACCTTGAACACCGTGCAGTACAGATCTCTTGTCCCACAATTCAAGGACGAGGGTCCCCTCAGGGGTGTTCACTGCTCCTGGCCTGGCCCAGCTGTGCCACCGCGTGCATTTCTCTCCAAGGCAGTGGCGTGAGCAGCTGAGGACTCAGCCGCCTCTTCCCAGCAAAACATGTTCAACCTTTTCTTTAATGTTACCGAACAATGTATGGAAATGAAATTATGTGAGTAGCAGCAATATGCCTTGTATGTAGCAGGTGCTTCCCAAAGACTTTCTGACCATATGAGGGAAACGATGCTTCGTACTTGAATAACGCTTCTTGTGCGCCCCTGGTTTTGATTGACGTGTGTGTTTTGTGGGCCTTCAGTGCACAGGCCTGACGCCGTCTGCTCTGCGTCCTCTCCTAGGGGAAGAAAATGTGATCGCCGTTCCTCTGGGGAGTCGGAGTGTGAGAATCACAGTGAAGGGACCCGCCCATCTCTGTAAGTAGCCTCTGATCTTGGCGTCGTTTTTGTTTCCTGAAAGCATATTTAGCCAAACAAATGAAATCTTTGTGGTACTGGGTGTGTGGACAAGCATCTCAAGGGTCTGGACTCTGGAATAGTCTCTCAGTAGGGAACTTTTTTCTTCTCATACTCCAGTAGGAAATATACCAGTTGGGGATCAATCCCTCAGGGAATAGGAAATTGTTATATGTGAAATAAACTTTTTGAAAAGATTTTATTTATTTATTTGTAGAGAGGGGAAGGGAGGGAGAAGGGGAGGGAGAGAAACGTCAATGTGTGGTCGCCTCCCATGCGCCCCCTACTGGGGACCTGGCCTGCAACCCAGGCATGTGCCTTGAGTGGGAATCGAACTGGTGACCCTTTGGTTCACAGTCTGGCACGCAATCCACTGGGCCACACCAGCCAGGGCAATCATCACACATTTTTTAACCCCTTTTTTTTTTCCCAATGGCTGCAAGCCCACCCAGCTCTGGGCTGATAGCAAATCCTCATCCGTGTACAAGCCAGTTTGATTTTTTGAGAACAGGCCAGAATCGCTCAGATCCCAGTGCTGTGCAGTGCTTGCGGGATCACATTGTGAAACAGCCACGCTGGGTTAAACAGTTATGCAGGGCTGAGCGCTGTTCCCAGCAGCACTTAGCACCATGTCTAACTGTTGTTAAGGAGAGCAGCCTACAGCCCGCCACCAGGTGAGTGGAGAAGTCCCACGTGGCGTGTGTGCAGTGGTGTGGGGCTGGAACAAAGAATAAAGTGTGACCCGTGCCACAACACAAGTGTTTTGGAGACCATTATATGGCGTGAGGGAAGCCAGGTGGGAGGGGCTTATGGGATGCCGTTGACCTAGGTCCAGAGTCAGCTCATCCGTGGGGACGGGACGTTGATGGGGCTGCCCTGGGCTGGGGTGGGGTGGCTTTGGAGCGGGGAATGAGAGAAGAGGCAGCTCATGGGTATGGATTTCTTTGGGGGATGATAAAAAACCTTCTAAATGTGGATGGTGCTGATGGTTTCACAGCCCTCTGAATATACTAGGGCCATTAAACCACATTTAACATGGGTGGGGCGGATTTTATGGCACAAACAAAAAAAAAAATAGGCCGTGATGGGGCCTGATTTCTGAAAGGCGGTTCCCAAAAACCCAGCTCCAAAAATAGTTTTAAAAGTCCTAAAAACAGAGTAAGTAGACAGCGAACGGAACAAGTACAAGCTAAACAAAATAAGTAACGGCGACAGCTTTGAGGCCAAGCGCTCATTTACGTGCGTATATTTTCCGGCACATTCCGCGTAAGCTGACACCCAGAACTGGCGCTCTCCCAAGAACAGGGCTCGGAAAAACTCCCGCTTCTGCCAAGGTGACAGGTCTGTAGCTTGGACCCCTTCTGCTGCTGAGCAGCCTCGCATTTGACATAGAAACGAGCCTGAAAGTTATCCTCTGCTTCCCTAGCGTCGGCTTTGTTTATATAGGGTTTAGCTAGCGTTTCTGGACTTCTAAATATAGCCGTCTCTTTATTGTCTTGATTTATACCAGTTTTCTTGGTGTTTATTGCTAACAAAGATATAGTCCTGACATTCATCTTATGTGGCCGTAAGAAGTCGCTCTTTTTAAAGATCTGTGTTAACTACAACCCTCCAAAAGGCGGCATTAATAGGAAGAGCGGAGAACACCTGGGAATGTTGGTGTCGGTCACTTCGCTGCGGAATGGACTTTAATCACAGGAGGTCCATCTTCGTCCTGCCTGCAAGGGCTCAGATCCTGAACGTCCAGTCAGGCCCCACGTGTGGCCCCAGCTTTGGAGCAAACACACAGCTCCAAATTTCCCGGTAGTGCGCCCCTCCGAAAGGGAAGTAATGGCAGATTGTTGCAAAAGGGACTTCGTTGTCGCAAAACGCCAGCCTTGAATGTGTTCGACTAGCAGGATGCTTGAGAAGCCGAGATGCCAGAAAACTGAAAACATCTGTTGTCAGTTGGAAGAATTTTTTTTTTTTTGGTCGTCTAAGTCTTGTCTGATGACCACGTAGGTAGAGATGTGGAAATAGGAACGTGGACACCGATTTTCGGCCTAAGGAAGTGGACGCTGAATAAGTGTGTGTATCCCACCACACACAACCACACTCAAAGCAAGACTCTGATGTACTTATAACCAAGCCGTGCCGAATGCTTGCTCTACGTTTTCCTGGCCATACTTTCATGGCCTTCTCAGAATTTAAGGAAATGGATGGCCAGACCCTGCATCTCGAAACAAGCCTAGACTGATACTTCTCCGGGCAAGCCCTTCAGCGAGAAGAAGGTAGAAGATCTCATCCTTGTCCTAGTCATCATTTCTGCCCAGAATCACTAGTAGGGATTCCAGTATTTGAAGGCATCCGTGTAGACTTGAGTTGGGAAGGTTTGGGGATTGAAGAGCGTCTTGGTTTCTGATTCTGTCTTTAGCTGTTTGAGGCTCTACACCGTGTCTTGCCCGACTCTCCTCTGTGTGGCCGCCCCCACCACGCTGAGCACAAGGAGAGGAGGGAAGTCCAAGTGGGCAGTGGGAGGGAGGCTCACACCCTCTGCCCTTCACGGAGGGAGGGTGTATGCAGGTTTCCCACACCCACCCCCCACCAAACCACAGGCGCTCAGCGGGGAAGCTCAGAGAGCTGGAGGGCGTGTGGGGGCCGCTCTCACTGCACCCTGCAGGCCGTGGTAAACAGGAGTGCTACAAAGTAACGAGCACTCAGAACTGTTACTGATGTTCGCAAACTTCTTTCCTGTCACAGAAGAGGCACTCAGGAGGACCCAGTTTGACACCAATAAAAAGGACACCTTTGGAAGAGCTAGTGGCTTCATTATTCCGCCTCCTCAGAGCCTCTTGCTTCCATAAACCTACACCAGAGCACTTCCCTGTCTGTGTTCTCCCACTCCTGACCCCTTTCCACGGTTGGTGTTAGAGCACCTGCTTCCACCCCCTGGGCATGCCCCGGCGGGGGTGGGGGGCCCAGAGAGCTGGAGCCTTGTGCTGTAATTGGCGTAAAGATGTTTTACGATAAGCCGGTGGCTCAGGGCAGAGAGGGTGGGTTGGGTAATTCACCTGCAGTCGAAAACCGGCTTTGTTCCTTGCGGTCTCACATGCTTGACCCCAGAGATCTGGGACACACTGGAGAAGTAACAGAGCGGACTCCATGTTGAAAACACAATGCCAGACAGAACTAACAGCAGAGCATCCTTTGTGAAGAGGAGGGAGGTCCCACGGTCCATCGTCCCTTCCTCCCAGGTCGCCTTCCTGGAGTCTGACCCTCCCACCCCTGCCGGACTGAACTCTGCACCCGAGGAAACTTGGAAAGCCGTGACCCCGCGGGTCAGCGCCATGGGAAGCCCTCGCCCCTCGGCGGAGTCCATCGCAGGCCCTTTGAACTGGGTCGAGCCGTTCCGGGCTCAACCCCGGTCCCGAAACGCGGCGTTTGCCTGTCTTCTGGGCGGTGGGTGTCGCCCGAATGCTCACTGTTTCTCCTCCTTCTCCTCAGAGGGCTCAGGCCTCCCGTCCGGGGCCCTCCGACCATCTCCAGTGTCCCGTCCTGGTTTTTACTGCCAACTCCCTTCACAGCTCTCGGCTTTGTGTCTTCGCTGGAACTAGGAAATGAATGTAATCTCACACCTTCCAACATCCACCGTGGCGGTGGAGCCCGGGGCCAGCGTGGTGGGGCTTCCGTGAGCCTGAGAGTAGCGGGCGTTATTCCCCGACCGCTAATGACTCCTGCAGATCGAGGAGCTCGCGTCCAGCCTCTGAGTCGTCCCGGCGAAGCTCCCAGCCTTCCTGTCAGGGGTGATCGGCGGCGCTGTCTCCTGGTGCCCGTCACGCTGGCGGTCCAGGGCGTGCATTCCTGCAGCCGCTCCAGTGGCAGAGAGAACTCCTGCGAGGCAAAACCACCAAAACGTGTGGATTTCAGCCCCTCCTGCCGCGCCGTTTGCCTGGAATCAGCTTCCCATTTCCTTTTCTAAGATTTCATTACTTTTAGAAAGAGAGGAAGGGAGGGAGAAAGAAAGGGAGAGAAACATCCATGTGTGGTTGCCTCCCGCACGCCCCCTACTGGGGACCTGGCCCGCAGCCCTGGCATGTGCCCTGACTGGGAATCGAACCGGCGACCCTTTGGTTCATCACAGGCTGGCACTCAATCCACTGAGCCACACCAGCCAGAGCTGTTGCGTCCTTTGTTTGAAATGGTTAAAGAACCTTTGAGCACCAGGAATGAAGTGGAGATTTCAGAGCAGAAGAGGGCCTGGATGCTGTCTGATCTGACTCCTCTTTTTTTTGGTTTTTGTTGTTACCTGAGCATATGTTTTCAGTGATTTAAGGGGGAAAGAAATAGAAGGAGGGAGAAACATCAATATGGGAGAGGAACATTGATCGGTCATTTGCCTCCCATACGTGCCCCGACTGGGGATCGAACCCGCAACCTTTGTTTGGGTGTATGAGAAGATGCCCTGACCAGCTGAGCCACCCAGCCAGGGCTGACTCCTCACTTTCTCCAGCAACAAAGCCCCAGGGCAGTGACTTCGCTGGGAGAGCGCTGGGACCAGGAACCCAGCTGCCCTGCCGTGTCTTTCTGTACTGCGTCTCTCGGCCGCAGACCAAGCCCCTAAGTACGGTGACACAGACAACATGAATGAAACCAAGAAGGCGGAGGGGCAGGCACACTGAAATGCTGTTGTGGTGAGACTATCAACGATCCTTTCTCTGTAGGACATCTAGGAAGCCCGCCTGGCCCCGGCCGGGGGCCTCAGTTGGCTGGAGCGCTGTCCCCATGCACCAGAAGGTCGTGGGTTCAGTCCCTGATTGGGGCGCGTACAGGAGGCCACCGATTGATGTTTCTCTCTCACATCGATATTTTTCTCTGTCTCTCCGCGTCCTCTCTCTCTCTAAAAATAAAAAAACGTGTCTGTGTGTGAGGATGAAAAAGTAAATGAGTAAGAAGCATTTCTGTTCGCATAGAGGGGAATGGGGCGGAAGGGGCGGCTCGCACGAGGGCGGTCTTCGAGGCGATGGGCCGGGTCTGGGTTTGGCTGTGGTCCCTGGGGTGAGGAGGTGCGGGCTGCGCTGAGGTCACTCCGGGAGTCAATGCTGATCTACAGCGATGTGCGTGGAGCCTGGGCGGGGACAGTTGTGCCCCAGTCAGTGACGGACAGAAGACGCACAGGCCCTCGCTACAGTTGCCACTTCCTGTGACTCCTCATTTCAACGTAAAGTTTTTCTTTTTTTTAAAAAAAGCACATTTAAGATTCATGGTGGTTTTGTCTAAAAGAGTAGATTTAAAGTGTCGGAAGAGGGGATAAATGAGTGATACAGCTTCACGCTGAGAAATGGCTGCCTATTCTTCGTCCCCTTACGGCAGAGAAGGCGTCGAGGGGTTAAACAGATCTCACCTGCGTGAGGGCAACTGGAAGGTTCGGTGTTTGCAGCTGAGAGACTGTCCTGACACTGTGTCGACACCACGTGCGATCCTATGTGATAAAACGTCTTTCTGAAATCACAGTGCGTCTAAGGCAGTTCTCTCACGTGGAACGGGTTTCTGGCTGCTAGACGCGGGGGTGGGGTGGGAGAAATGGGTGCAAGTGGTCAAAACGCAGAAACTTCCAGTGATAACATACGTCAGCTCGGGGGATGTCCTGTGTGGCGTGGTGACCAGTCAGCCATACGGTATCGCGCGTCTGAAAGTAGCTCAGAGAGAGAGACCCCTAAAAATTCTCAGCACAAGAAACAAATCATGGTGGTACCAGGCGAAGGTGTTAGCTAGGCTTTCTGTGGCGATCATTTCGCAACAGATACGAGGATCGAGTGGCGATGTTGCCCACCGGAGACTAACGTGATGTGATGTGCCGATTACATCTCCCGTTCCAATTTTATTTCCCGATTGTAGTTATCGAATCAAAAACGCTCCAGGGACACAAAGGGGAGCACAGCTTTAACAGCCCGGGCGTTTTCGTCGTAGAGAACACCACAGTCGAGTTCCAGAGAAGCTCCGAGAGGCAGACCTTTAAGATTCCTGGGCCTCTGATGGCCGATTTCATCTTCAAGGTAGGCTGACCCTCCTCGCGGACGGCAGGCATCCGAAGCTCAGCGCCTCCTGGATTTTAAAAACAGCCGTGTGTCCGGCAGGACGCCCCCGATGACTGCTTTTACACAGGGCGCGTCCTTAATATTTCCTTCTGGGCCTCAGCTCCACAAAATTGTGCCTCGCTCTCAAGTTCCGCCTCCTGCACCTCCCTGGTTAGGAAGCAGACGTCCCTTTTATGGGGGCGAGATGGTTTTGGTATTTATAACCTATAGGTACTGTACTGGTAAGTTGAGGTTATAAATACCCAGAGCTTCCGTTTGAAAGCTCTAGGTGGGGTTGAGTAACACGACCCACAGCTACCTGCCCCACGTCCTAAGCCCGCTCTGTGCTGTTGCAAGTTTTCTTACAAAGGAGAGCGGAGGAGACAGAGGCTCCTCCCTCCCCTGCCTTTTTGGTTTGCCGAGGTCACGTCCTGGCAGGGACACTTGTCTGCACACCTGTCACAAGGCGCCCTGAGAAGGGCTCCCCATCCCTGCAGCCACGAGCTCGGTGATTCTCCTCTCTGGGCGAATCTGGGTCATTTCCATACCCTCCCTCACGGGACATAACATGTCGTGGCCACTGTATTTCCAGGCGACGCAGTGTGGGATGCTTCCGATAAAGTCGCATGTACCTGCGAATATGAAAGACAAAAAAGGCATTTCAGGGAGGGGTTTCGTCCCATCCCTTTCCAGAAGCTCGTTCCACAGTAGAAACAGAGGAAAGAAAACAGACCTGACTAGGAGGGACGTGGACACCCGGGGAAGGGCGGGCTTTCCCGTGTGCGCTGTGCCCCTCTCTCCTGTGTCCCTGGCACCGAAGGCCTTAAGTACCGGTTGCCTCGAAGCAGACACTGAGGCCGACATTCACAGACGTCACGTACCGTTCGTGGGCGTCGAAGCGACGTCTCGCGGAGCCTCGAAGCTTCCACAGCAGCGCTGTGCACGGGGCCGGGGCAGCGGTGACGGCTGTCTGTCTTTCTGTCTGTTCTCTCTGGTCCGTCGTCATGCGTGAATCCTCTGCATGCTTCGCTCGCCACGGGATTTTTCCTTTGCATTCCCAACCAGTAAACACACACACACACACACACACACGCACGCAACTGCTTTTGTAAAAAATTCTCAATATATTCCTGCACTGAGTAGGGGGACATTAGTGCCATGATAGAGAAGGAGATATCACCAAAAGTGAACATTTCCAGGTAATTGTTTGTTTGCAGTATGTGTGTGTGTGTGTATATATATACTGCTTATGGATGCGATGCATATAAACACACCTACCCATGAGCGATACACTCGTATTTCTACACGTGTGTGGGTTCCCACATGTGCGCACAGATGCACACACATAAATGTGTGTGTGTGTATCCTGGATTGGTCATAGATTTATGAATTGATCGTTGATTAGTGGCTAACAACTTGGGTGCAGAAATCTAGATGAAAAATTACTGAAGATGATGACTTTATTTCTTTGCGTCCAAAGTTGCCTGTGAGAAATCTGATGCCGGTTTGATTTTTAAGTCATCGTTTTATTTCTTTCTCTTAACCTTTAGGGTTTTCCTTTATCCTCATTGTCGTAATTTTTTTAAACGCCTGCTCAGACCCTGGTGGATGTTTTTATGCTGAGACCCCCGTGTCTTTAAGGCCGAGGAGATGCTCAGCAAGTCTCGCCTCTCGTGATTCTCTGTCTTTGGAGAGACCACCGTGATCTCCAAGTAATGCTGACTGACATTTCGGGGTCTTTCCTCCGGGGGCTTCACTTCTGTCTTCCAGCTCTTTCCCTGTTTGTGTGGCATTCTGGGACTTCCCGTAAGTGGGCTCAGGGAGAGAGCTTCTGCTCGGGGGCGTCACCCAGCAGCACGAATGCCCCCAGCCGTAATTTCTGGCTCACTCGCGTTCCCTCCACGTACACCCTGGAACGCTCACGTGCAACACCAACCGTGTGTGTGTGCGTGCACTGGGGGGACGGCAGTTGTGCTCCGAAGGATTTTTCAGAAGCATCCGCTGAAAGGCGTCATTATTAAAAATGTAAGGACCTCGTTTTTGTGCCGTGGTGTGGGCAAACCCAGATTAAGCTCCATCCTTGCTTTTGGAGCCATTCAAATCAAATGTGTCCAGAGGGAAAAAAAAAAAAGTGAAACAAGTTTAAAAAAAAACTCACTCACAGGCATGCAGTTAGTTATCTGGAGAAAAGATTCCGAGGAGATTGAAGATATTCTGAGCCACCATGTGTGAGAAATGCCCCATGTGTGACAAATCCAAGGGACAGGTGTGTTGGTGTGCCTGGGCCAAGTGTGCATACCTCGTTTTGGAAGGTGTGCAAGGCACGAGCTGGTTGCACGCAGCAGAGGCGTTACCACAGCTCTCTCTGTCCAGACCAGGTACACGGTGGCCAAGGACAGCGTGGTCCAGTTCTTCTTCTACCAGCCCATCAGCCACCAGTGGAGACAGACGGACTTCTTCCCCTGCACGGTGACCTGCGGAGGAGGTGAGGCTCCGACTTTGCCCACGAATCGTCAGAGCCCCGAGTTAGAAGCCACAGGAAGGTGACTTTAAAAGGGGCGTGGTCCTGGAGCGGCCAGCCCAGCTGGAAGGGGGAATGGAAGCAAAGATCAGTAGTGGCTGCAGGAACTGAAGGGAGATGTTTGTCTGCGGGGAAGACGTGTGGGGGGCCCGCCACAGCCTGCCCACTTCTGCTCACTGGCAGAACCACGGCGCATTTGGTCCTAGCAGAGAAGGGCCACCTGCCTGCTTTCTTTCCCTTTGGGTGATCTCGGCATTGCTACAAAATTAAGGAGGAGGATGGATTGTCTCTGCTCAAATCATAAGCACATGGGTGCTCCTGGTCTCCTCCGAGAAGTGTGTTTCCATTTAGCACAGACATCTTTCTTTGATGCTAGGAGCTGTAATCTCATTTCTGTCTTTGCCTGTTGGGGAAATAAAGACACACAAACATAAAACGCAGGGGGAAAGCATTATGAACATTTACTTACATGGGCAATCCCACCTGCACGACGTGTGTGAATGCCCTTTTGGAGTTTTTGTGGGTGATCAGGAAAGTTAGCTCACTCGTCTCTGGAGAACTTGGGTGGGCTTTCCTGGTCTGGCCTCTCTTCCTCTGTGTGGGGCACTTGAGACCCGTCAGGGGACGTGCCATCTGACCTCACAGACTTTCTGGCTGATACTGGCACCTTGGCGATGTTTTATCGACCTGGATCCTCGTTCTTGTGGTTTTCATTTTGCCTTTTCTAACGCACGCCACTCTGTCCTGCACGCAGCTTGCATCCCAGGCTGTGACCGCAGATAGCCGTCTGGTGGTTTATAACATCCGACTCTTCTCCACCATCAGACCTGAGTGTAATTTTAGACCTTTAGACCAAATGGCCGAGGCTGAGAACCATTTGTTTTTTCTTGAAGAGCTCATTCTGGTTTTGAAAAATGACCTTAAAAAAAAACCCCAACTTAACATGACACTGATGTGGTGACAGCAGACCTGGAATCAGGTATTTCAGGAGACAGAGGTGCCACTTTGCAAGCTGTTTTTTAAGTGGAGAAATCCTCCATTCGAGGTGCGTACTTTCTGCAGAGACGATGCCGACTGAATGTGGTAGAGTCAGGAGTTGGTTCTTCATTCCTTTGCCCTTTGGGGTCCTGTGAGGCACAGGGAGAGACCTAGCGGAGGGGGGGTTTCGTTCTTCCCTGTAGGACAGACGATGCGTAATCCCCAGTCAGAGATGGTGACGGGCATTGGCAGTGCCCGGGACAGCAAAAGAATGACTGGTTCCTGCAGGTAATGGAGTCAGTCATATGTGGCAGACAGAAGTAGCCGCCCACCAGGGCAGCCCTCGAAAAGGTGAGGCCAAGGGAGCGAAGGGGCAAACAGAACAAGCTTGAAAACACAGTATCGAAACCGTGTAACATGAAGGGAGCAAAGTAGCAACCAGAACAAGATTAGAAAGCACAGTAGCAGAAATGTAACCGTCGAGTGAGAAAAGTAGCAAACACAACAAGACTGAAAACAGTATTGTTTAGTTGAAACAGACGCACACAATACAACATTGCCCAAGACGGATGCACCTGAAGGGGGCGAGAGGGGGAAGAAGAGGGACAGTAAGGAAGTGGGAGGGGCTTCGGGCAGCTCTGTGAGGGAGGCGAGATGTGCAAGGAACTCAGAGAAACAAGTAACTAGCCGCCCACACCCAGGTCTGAGCATTTTAAAAAGGATTTCGTTGTAACAGCTTAGACTGTTAGAATAGGTCGTTCTCAATCTTTGCATCATCTTAGAAGAACCTGAGCATCTTTATAAAAACAAAACAACAACAAAGAAAACGTGATTTCTGAACCCAGCCCCTGTGTTTCTGAGTTAAGGGGACCGTGGAGGGACCTGGGTGTCTGTGTCCATGGGGTTACGTTTCTGCTACTGTGTTTTTTAATCTCGTGCTGTTTGCTCCTTTCCTCCCTCAACCTTGCATCTTTGAGGGCCGCCCTGGCTGGGCTGCCGTTCCCACGTGGTTCAGCGACCCAGCCGGGGCTGAGCATCAGTGCTGAGCATCAGTGCGCTAAGTTCCTCCCAGGCTGAGCATCAGTGCGCTAAGTTCCTCACAGATGGAAAACCGTGCTCGGGGAGCGCCGGCTTTGCCGAGTACAAACGAAACCGGTGCGATCCTCAGACTGCCCCTTCCTCCCCTGGTAGGTTACCAGCTCAATTCGGCCGAGTGTGTGGACACCCGCCTGAAGAGGGTGGTCCCCGACCACTACTGCCACTACTACCCCGAGAACGTGAAACCCAAGCCCAAGCTGAAGGAATGCAGCATGGACCCTTGTCCGTCCAGGTTTGCGCCGCGGCCCGCTCTTTTCCTTTCGAGAGCCACGCAGCAGCTATAGCCCAGGCCGCTCCCCTCCGGCGGCAGAGCGAGCCCTTGGCGTTGTCCAGCTGTGAACCCACGCTGGGGCCGCCGCTATGGTCCCCAGGAGTTGGGCTCACCGGCTCCCTCAGCCTGAGCTTGCTCTCTCCCTCTCTCTCTCCCTCTCTCTCTCTCCCTCTCTATCTCTCTCTCTTCCTCTCTGTCTCTCCCTCTCTATCTCTCTCTCCCTCTCTCTCTCTCCCCCTCTCTTTTCCTCTCTCTCTCTCTGTATCTCTCTCTCTCTCTCTCTCTCTCTCTCTCTCTCTCTCCCTCTCTCTCTCCCTCTCTCACCCTCTCTCTCTCTCTCCCCATCTCCCTCTCCCTCTCTCTCTCCCTCTCAATGTGGGCGGTGTCCCTGGGCTGTGATATTAACCCTTTACAATGGACCTCTCTCTGAGCATCAACTCCATCTGCACTATTTAAGGTCCCTTCACCCGCGTGCCCTGTCTGGTCCGTCTGCCAGTCACCGGGGTCTGTAACCTGCCCTTTGAGCTTTAACCCGGTGTCACCCATGCCCACATGTGGCCTTCGGAAACATTCACCTTAAACTCAGGGTGAATGATGCTGTGCGGGGGAGTCACACGTGTTCACGGCGAAGCAGGAAAGCTGTGCGTGGACTCCCCTCCTGCATAATTTAGTGCCTGCTGACTTGGATTGCCTGGGGAAGTTTCCTGGCTTTGCTGCAGCATCTTAAAATAACAGCCTGGCGTCGAGGTCCAGAACCGCCCCCCCCCTCCCCGGTCTCTGCCAGCTGGCGGAGGCGGAGGTTCGCGAGTGGGACAGGAACCGTGCTCAGAGGATTGCGTTTCCTATCACTAACCTGCCCGTTTCCTGGGGCCTCACCATTATTCGTAGACACCTTTACCAGGGACGCATTCTGTGAACTGAAATGGTTTTCTGAAGACCTGCGTGTACGACGGTGTGGTAGCACCATCATCGTGTTTTATCAGCATAACCTTGTTAAATGATAAACGCGGAATAGATAGATTGACCCAAATAAGGAGAAACCTTCTTCTTCGATGCATACATGTCACTAGCTCCCTTCCCTGTACTTTCACATGGACCTGGGGGTGGTGTGTGTCGGGGATGTTTCTGGACATGAAGAAGGTGGTGGCTGAATTTGGAGAGACAGTGCTCAGCACTTTGCATCCTTAGCTTTCAGTGTGAAAGAGCTTCGTCCCTGGGGCTGTCCGATCGGCGTTAGTCAATTTAACCAGTGTGTGCGTGGATTTAGAAATGACGGTGTCACGATGGTTTCGTTTGCAGTGACGGATTTAAAGAGATCATGCCCTATGACCACTTCCAGCCTCTCCCTCGGTGAGTGATGTCTTTGCTTTTTGGATTTTGCTCCAAGTCGTTTGCAAGGAATGGCTGTGTCTGCAGCAAGAGTCTAGAATGCGGGGCGGGGGGGGGGGTGGATGGAAAGCAGACCCAGTGCAGGGAGGGAGCTCAGTGACAGGCTGCCTCCCGCGGTGGTGTTTGCGGTCCCTGCAGGGTGGGGCGTGTCCTACCTGCCTGGGGTTTCAGAGGGAGCTCCACATTGCCTGAGATCAGAATTTGCATCCCCGTTTCCACCCAGACGAGCAGCATGGTCCTCTCTGACTTGGACTTCCCGTGACTCCAGTAACAGTGCCCTGTGGCATTTCACAGTTGAGGGGCAGCTGGCGGATGCTTGCACCCTCTGTGTTTAGCTAACCGGACCCTCGCCAGGGTCCCACGAAGGGTAACGAGGGCAGGTGGGTTGTCCCCACTGGTCAGCAGCCTCGGGGCCGTGGAGACTCAGGCCGTGACCCTGGGGTTCCCGGGCTCTCTGCGCTGAACCCCGAGTGTTGCTCTCCTTTGCACGACTGGACACGGGCGTGCCCACCGCCCCTCAGTAATGCGCTGTCACTTGTTTGCTCTGGAGCTGGGAACACAACCCCTGGACGGCGTGCTCGGTGTCCTGCGGCGGGGGGACGCAGCGGCGCAGCTTCGTCTGCGTGGAGGAGTCCCTGCACGGGGAGGTGCTGCAGGTGGAGGAGTGGAAGTGCATGTACGCCCCCAAGCCCAAGGTCATGCAGACCTGCAACCTCTTCGACTGCCCCAAGTGGGTCGCCATGGACTGGTCGCAGGTGAGCCGCGCCCTGACCTCCGGCTGGCCGTGCGTACCGGCTGCGGGTCATGGGTGCTTTCTGGTTCCCATTTCCCCTAAAAAAAAAACGTTTGGGAAATTACATGCCCTTTCACATATATTTAGATGGAGACCTAAAATGAATTTTATCACAAGTTTAAATGAAAAAGCATCAAAAAAGGTCATTGCTAACATGTAGTAACATGTGTGTGCTGACATGTTAAAATCACGTGTTAAAGCATTTTTTAGAAGTGCGTCCCCTAGAACGTCAATGATTTCCAGTCTTGCCACCTTTCACTTAAAAAGCATTCGAACGCATTCCTGAAGAATTTGTATGTTTTGCATTTTTCCCTCTTGAACTCACATTTTCGATCCACTCTTTTCACAGGAGTTTGTCCTGATTAATGTCCTTTTGTGCTTTAAAGTCTTTTCTTGATTGTTCCCCAAGAAAATGTGTAGCAATGAAATTTAATTTATTTTAATTCCCTGTGGCTGGCATGCTCCAAGTACTAAAAAATGCGCCCTCGGGTTAAGTTATTATAATATTTTATTTTAATACATAATCAAAAGACATGAGTATATATTTTAAATTTTGGTAAATCATTATGACCCATAAAAAGTGAATTTTCATCCGAAATCAGCCTTTCCAGATAATGAGGGAGGCTTAAAAAATAGTCCCTTGCGAGACCTGGGATCGCAATAATTGTGTCTTTAGTTTTACTGGCGGTTTCTGCTTTCATTTCGTTTTGCTTTTATTTACACACGCAGATAACTTGCTCCCGTAGATCCGTAGGCCGAGCTGAGGGGATTGGATTAGGGCAAGGTCCTGCTCTGAGCTCCGTGCAAAGCATCACGCCGCGCTCTAGCGCCAAAAATGCGCATTGCTTCTGCAAGCTGCCGAGCTCGCGTTCCGCGCTCGGAAGCCATATCCGTACGTTTGGCGCGGGCTTTAACGCCGTGAGGCCGGCACCCCGCACCCCCAGGATGTCATCACTGCGTCACCGAAACTGCCCTACATTCTCGGCGATGGGAAGTGGCTGGCCCGGCGGAAATGCTCGGCTCCCAGGAGGAGTTTGGGAACCTCAGCTCTGACAGCCGCGTCGGGGCTGCGCGGAAGGAGACCCAGGCCTCCGGTTCCGCCATCTGTGGTCGCGTTACACCTCCTAACCGTGTGTTCTGGTGTAAAACCCCCTCTTCAGATCATGCAGATTTGAAATCGATAAACGTGGGGTAGGAGAGTCAGTTTCCCAGAAACAGGGTCTGATCTGGCTTCTCCCTCAATTCCTACAATATTTGTTGAGCAGTTGTAAGAGTGGCCGGAGGAAATGATGGAGGTTTCCTGGGGCCTGCCCTCCGTGGGGATGCGCGTGGGCCTCTTGTCGCCTCTGAAACTCACCTGTGGCCATGCAGACGGCAGGACTGCAGGAAGAACCTCTGAGCCTTAGGAAGCTGTGGCAAAGTCAAGGTTTTGGCAACAGGAGTCTCTGGGGTGGAATTCCATTCTGCCTCTTAGGAACCGTGTGACCTTGAGCAAGGTCCTCGGGTGGTGGGCTGTATCCATCTGCTCAGTTTGAGGTGTGTGGGGAGGGTGAGTGAGGCCACACCTGCAGGACTCTGCCTTTCCCGGGGTGGATCCAGAATTAGGGAGTCCTGAGCTTAGGCAGTTTGGAGGTGATTCGTTAAGAAAAAAGAATAGCCCTGGCTGGTGTAGCTCAGTGGATTGAGTGTCAGCCTGCAAACTGAAAGGTCGCTGGTTCAATTCCCCATCATAGCACATGCCTGGGTTGTGGTCCAGGTCCCCAGTAGGGGGCGCTCGAGAGGTGACTGATGAATGTTTCTCTCCCTCTCTTTCTCCCTTCCTTCCCCTCTCTGTAAAAATAAATATAAAAATCTTAAAAACAAAAGCCTTTCTTAAGAAAAAAGAATAGAAAACAGAAATATTGGGTATCTAATTAAATGTTTATTTAGAATAAGAAAAGAAATTTAAAAAAATTTAAAGCTGGCAACAACCCTAATGTGAACTCTGGACTTGAGTTCATAATAATGTATCAATAATTTTGGTTCATCAGTGATGATACCCAATCCCCCTAAAGCAAGGGGTTAGTAATAGGGGGGAGGTCCGCTCGGTGAGGAGGCCTGGGGGGTCTTTGAACCAGTGCTCAATTTCCCTGTAAGCCTAAGATGGTCCTAAAAATTAAGTCTGTTATTTTTTTCTAAAAATACATACACACACTAACACATCCTCACTAACATGTAGAGAAATTGAAAAGACATGTTAAATTTTCACAACACAAAAATGCCCCACTCACGACCGAGAGTCCCTTCTAAATGAAAAATAAATCACTCAAGAAAAAAACCGGCAGCGCAAACGTCCCGTGTATTGAGAAAATGTAGCATAAGGTTTTTATTAATTTTAACTGCCTGAGAGGCACGTAGCATTTTTTCCTGAACTTTTTGACAATAGCTTTGAGAGAAACAATGTTTATAGCTAGAAGAGAGAGAGCATCCCTGGGCATGGTGGACCAAAATTTAAACCGATAGCTTAGAAAATGCTCTTTCATCTTCACAAGTTGGTTTGAATGATGCCATGTGAATTTTTAGTCAGATTTGGGGAAACTGGAGTTTCCCTCCTATTGGAGCGGGAAGACTTCAGGGAATTCCATTTTTTCTTGCACCGTGACCCCACCTTCTGTGTCTAATGTCCACTCGGACTGGCGATTTTCTCCCTGTTTCACCTCGTGGCACTCGTCAACTAACTAAAATCCCGTGGCTCACCAAAACCGAGTTTTTGGCCAATGCGACAAAAAATATTTTTTGCCGATCTAATTGATTTACAAAAAAAAATAATGAATAGTAATTACCTACCCTTTTTGCCCTACAGTGTCTTTTTTAAAAAAATCAGGTGCCTGTACTTGTTTATAAGGCTTTTTGGTACCAAGAATTAACCAGCCGGATGCACCCTTGTTATGCGACGTGGCCGATAAGATGCAAGCCTATTATGTGACCTGTGTATTTGTGGTTCGAGACGGGGCATTCACACCGATGGCTATCGTTGTGTTGGCTGTTGTCATTTTTCTCTTCGACAACCGAAGGGCGAAGAGGTCAGGGCCCCTGACTGAATGAGTCAGGGGCGGCGCGTTTTAAAACTTCTCCTGGCGCACCAGTTGAACATCGCTGACGTAGGCAGGGGCTTGCTCTCCTTTGCACGAGGCGCGAAGCCTTCGTGGGTCTCCTCGCCAGCGAGGACGTCATCGGCCTCTCTGTCCCTCTTCGCAGTGCACGGTGACCTGCGGCCGGGGACTGCGGTACCGGGTGGTGCTGTGCATCAACCACCACGGCCAGCACGTGGGCGGCTGCAATCCGCAGCTGAAGCTGCACATCAAGGAAGAGTGCGTCATTCCCGTCCCCTGCTACAAGCCCAGAGGTAGGCGGGCGGCGCGTCTCGGGCTGGGACCCTTCAGCTTACTAACTTCGTTACAGAGTCGCCGTCCTGACACATTCCAGTGCACCCAGACAGAGTTGGGCCTCAGGATGTAACGGGTCCGGAGGGAGCACCGAGCTCCCGTTGGTTCAGCCCGTCTTCTCAGGGCACGTACAGTAATTGGATGCAGTCTCCGTTCCCAGTCTGGATCTACAGACACATTTAGAATTTCTTTTCTAGTCCCGTTGGTCCCACAAACATTGGCCGAAGCGGGTAGTGTCCACGGGCGGGATGTCTTAGTGGCGTCTCTCGGTTACATGTTCCTCTCTGCATGCGACCACACATTTCCCTCGATGCTGGCAAGGTATTGCCAACCCTGATGACACCCAGTTTCTTTCTGGGAGTGGAAAAGGATCATTCGCACCTGTGAGAGCCGAGGAGCTCTCCTTCGTGGGTTGGGAGAGGAGGGTACGGTCCTCCTTTGGTATCTCTCCGTTCGTGATCCGTCCCCGTCACCTCATAATGAGCTGGTCAGCAAGTACTCACGTCAGGATGCCTGTCTCCCAGAAGAGTCGCGGGTTGCCCTGCAAGGGGCAGAGGCTGACTTTGAGCCTTCCTCCCTGACGTCTCTTCTCCCTCCTCCTTCACTCTGGGGGGATGTGGCCTCCACGGCCCCTCGGCTGGTGTCTGCCGTTTCCCCGCAGCAGCCCCAGATTATTTTCTTTCTCACTTCATCGCCAGACTGTTTCTTCCTTTGCATCTCGGTGGGGAGGTGTTCAGAGCACAGCAGCGGGCCCAGCTCACCCTGCCTGGGAGCCGTCACTGGGAACGGCCTCCCCACACCGACAGCGGTGATGAGAGCTTAACTACACCGTAGCACAGATGCTCCGCCTCCCCACCTTCCTGTTATGTGTGTTTCTCTATTCAATCCTCCACTGGACGGGTGAAAAGGTTTGTGGCAGAAGAAAGCCGGGTGACACGGTTGAAGGGAGACCTTTAATGTGCCACCAGCACATTATGAGTTGGTATGAGTTTAGAAGAAACATTTTTGTGTTCACTTGGAGAGAATATGCCAGGGGGCCATGGGATCATGTGGTTCCTTTCGATTATGTGCTAATTTAAGAAATCTATGACGGTCCCGTTTGGTTCCGCCCAGAAGGCCCTGTTGTCCCATGGCAAAGGACTCGGCCCGTCCGCCTCGGGGAAGCGTGACCTCTGTATGGACGGCGTCTTCAACAAGCCACCACCCTGTATCCAGCTCCCTGGATGATTCACGATCATTAAGCTTGTTGTTTATGTACTTTTTTTTTTTCTTTTTCTTAGAAAAAAGCCCCGTGGAAGCTAAACTCCCTTGGCTGAAACAAGCGCGTGAGCTGGAAGAGACGAGAATAGCAACAGAAGAACCGACGTGAGTCCGAGGGCCTTTTATGGGAGCGGCCGGGCACGGCCAGTGGGCGTGGTCTGTGTGGTTCTTGTCCTCACTGCACTTTGGGGAAACATTTCAGTCCAAGTGACCTGGCCGTGCAGACTCCAGAGAGACTGGGCTGGCGGGCAGTCTCCTCCGTTTCACGGTTCGGCAGCCCTGCTCTGGCAGGATCTGTGAGACGCGCACGCAAGAACAGTCTTGTTTGACTCTGGGTGGGCCCGGGGGTCTGTTACGGCGGAGAAACGGGGATCGTTCCTGGATCTAGCTGAGCATGCAGGGTTTCACCGAGGACCATCACAGCGATACACACGTGGTTAGGTCATGGTCGGTCTCTGTAAAAACAATTATGTTGGGCCCTGGCTGGTGTGGCTCCGTGGACTGAGTGTGAGCTGTGAACCAAAATGTCACCGGTTCGATTCCCAGTGAGGACACATGCCTGGGTTGCAGGCCAGGCCCCCAGTAGGGGGCGCATGTGAGTGGCAAGCACACATTGATGTTTCTCTCCCTCTCTTTCTTCCTTCCTTCCACTCTCTCTAAAAATAAATAAATGAAACCTTTAAGAAAAGGTTACATACTTAAAAAAAACAATTACATTGGAATACATCAGGGCAACCCGAGTGGTTATCAGATGATACCCCAAGCTGTGCTGCTGGGGGGCACCAGCGAGAGCAGGGGCTCCTGAGTGTGCAGCCTGAACCACCACTTTCGACTACGTGACCTTAGACAAGTCTTGAATAGCTGTGCGTCTCATCCTTCAGGTTGGGTTAATCTCTCCAGGGCCCAGTCCCGCTCAGAAATCCAGTGGCTTCCATCCGCATGTGATTGGGGGTGTCTGGAGTGAAATGTTGTAAGTGGAAATTGAGAATGAAGAGTCCATCCAAGAACCACCCCTGGCGGCAGAGGCACAGGAGCCGAAAGAGAGCAAGAAATCAAAGGCGGTCTGAGGCCCGGCCGGGCAGCTGGGTTGGCTAGAGCGTCAGTGCCAAACGCCAGGGTTGCGGGTTCTATCCCCGGTCAGGGCGCATGCGAGAGTCGACCAGTGAATGTGTAAAAAAAGTGGAACAACAAATTCTCCCTCTTCGTTCTCTCCCCTCTCTCTAAACTCCATAAAAAATAAGCAAGACAAATCAAAGGTTCCCTGAGACTCCTAGGAGCCTAGGGGAGTGGTAGCACTGGCGATGGGACTCGTGCGATGGGACCGCGCACCCCGCGTCACACACGTGAGGTCTGCGTGCCGCTTCCCGAGTCAGCGGCGCCCGGTGGTGGAGGAGAGGGCTCTCCGGTGCGGGGTCGCTGCCCTTCTCAGGGCGGGGGCTTCTGCTTTGACACCCCCCGCCACGGGCAGAGTCCCCCAGACACCGGTCGCCGTGTGTGTGATCGATCGGCGAGATTTCCCTTCCATCGAACCAGAATACGCCTCCTTCAGTTTTCTGGTTTCTGCAACAGGAAAAAACCAAACGCCAAAACAGATCTGTGCTCCATGCCACGTGGCACGTCTTCACGGATTTGGAGAAAGCCGTCCCGAGAGCGTTGTCTTTCCCGAGCTCATCAGTTGTAGCCTTCCCAGAGAGCCAGGGGTGTTTGTGGGTGGTGGTTTTTCCGTCCCTGATCCACCTCAGCGCTCTTTCCAGAATGCACCCTCCTTTGTCAGTGTCCCTTGTACCTGTGGTCCCGTGAGCCCTGGGGGACCGCGGGTCCCTGCTCCTGGAAGGGACACCGTGCCTCTGGAGGCACGGGCCCGGGGCGTTGGCCCACCATGCCCATGACACGGGCGTCTGCGCCCGGACCACAGAAGATGCTGTGGACGCCGTGAGGTGAGTGACCCTGGAGGAGCTGAGGGGAGAGAGAAGAGTGTAGGGCCCACCGCAGACGCCTGGCCATCCAGGGGCAGACGGGGAACCGGAAAGAGCGGATGTCGTGAACGGAGGGAGACGTGGACCCCGGGAAGGCTCCGCAGAGGGGTGCAGCCACCGCACCCCGACCCCACGGAGAGCCCCGGGCCGACTGTGAGGCTGAGGAAGGGCTGTGCTGTTCCTTTCGTCCCTGGAGGGCCCCTTCCAGCGAATCCAGAGCGTCCCTCCGAGGGCAGAGAAGGAGACGTGGAGGAGACCGGGGACAGAGCTTCCCAGCTCAGAGGCAGTGCGGTGACGGGGGTTCGTCTGTGGCGAGTGAGCGCTGATAGGCTGACAGCAAAGGGTGTGGGTGGTGTGTGTTTGCTGTTGCTGCTTTCCACATGAGGTTAGGGCAGCCCTAAAATTATTAAAAGGACGACGAGGATTTCGGACAAGTCAGTTAATGTCTGCAGACTGCCCAGCGGTACGAGGAGGGTGTTAGGCCCTCCGCTCCGCGAACTCTTGGCCAGCCCCGAGCTCCTGTGATTCTGTGGGAGGAGGAACCTATGGAGAAAAGGGGCGCGCCTGGAAGGGAGGGAGAGTGCAGGGGTCTCCCGTAGGGGGTCCTCGGGTTCGCAGTCTGGAGCCACGCGTCCCACCAGGGTCTCTGGTCCTCAGACACAAGCGCGCCCCCTTCTCCCAGCCCCTGGGCATCTGTGCCCTGCCTTTGGTCTCTGCACAGGTGTCAGCAGCACTTCTAGTGAAGCATCCAGGAGACTTTGGGGGGGGTGCGTCCAAGTTTGGGGGCCACTGGATCCGATAGGGTCCCTTTCAGGGTCTAAAAGATTGTTCTATTTGTTGACTTGGAAAAGGGTGATGTCGTGGGTTGGGGGGGGCCCTTCTCATTCCCGGCCTGCATTTCCCTTCAGCCCCACCTGACCTCACAGGTGGTGCCGGCCCCTGTGCATTCCCTGGGCGGAGCTGTGTGTCCTTCGCTCCCGCGGGACCCCACTCCCTCCTCCCCGGCGGGTAGGCGCAGCCCACAGCACCTGCGCCCGCACCTTCGAGCTTTCCCTGTGTCCCTGTCTCCAGCTCCTGTTCCTGGCTGTCTGGGGTGAAGTGTATAGCTCCCTCCCTCCCCTTCCGACGGCTCATCCCCTCGATTTCCGAGCAAAACCGCAGCATAGCTCAGCTCCCAGTTCATCCTTTTATTAGCACTGTCTTTTGTGGTTTGGGGATGCTTGCTTGTTGACAACGCAGGAAAAGATGAACAGAGCCTCATTTCCAACCTCCCGAGCAGAGCCTGCCAAACCCGCCGGGGAAGATAAATATTTCTGCTTCTGTGGTTTACCGTGGCCCGGGCTCTGAGTTTACACAGGGAGTGCGTGTTCAAAAGGCGCTTCCCCCCGCCCTTTTTTTAAATTAGGAAAGTAAAAATGATCGCCTATAAAGCTAAGCCAAGGAGACGGCAGTGGTGACCTTCTTAGCTTTTAGCCGTGGAATGTGTTGACGGTTGGTACGGCCCCTCTTTGTTTTAAAGTTCTTCCCTGGAGTCTTTGTCGTTTTTGGGGGGGGGTCAGGAGAGGAGGCCCCCTCTCCCACCTCCCACGCACGAGAATGGAGGACGTGGGGCAGACGGAGGACGGATGCCTCCTGGGTTTCCCTGTCTGCCCTGGTAGCGTCTCCATCTGTGGAAATCGCACTTGCTAGCATCCACTGAGGTTGCGTTTCGGGAGTCTGTTTCACCATCAGCCACAGTGAGGACTTTGTGGGTGCCAGGCCCCGTGCTGGGCGTTCCAGGGGGGTTCGTCCAGTGCGTTCTGACAAGGACCCCAGGAGGGGGCGTTGTCAGTGTCCTCCCTCTATGGAGGAGGAGACCTGGGGGGCACAGAGGTGAAGACATGGTCCCACATCTCTGAGCTGGTTCGTAGTGGCAGCCGGTGACTCTCTGGTGGGGGACACTGGGGAGAGCCCCACTGGGATGGCAGGTGACCCGATTCGGGTCTCGCCCATCCTGGGGTTCGTGTGATGAGGAGACAGACCTGGCAGCGATGACCTGATGGCAGTGTGCGGTGTGCAGGTCAGGGACGGCTTCCCGGGAGAGAGGGGCTCGACCTGCGGTTCTGAGGTGCACCTGGGGTCAGCAGAACCGTGTGTCGGGGACTGGGGGCTGCGTGCAGGGCAGCGGGTCCCCGTGGCCGTAGCGGGGTGCCGAGGCACCGAGTGTGGAGGAGACGGGGTGACCGTGGCCAGAAAGTGATCAGGTCTTGGAAGCAATCTTCTGATGACGCATCTCAGATTTATGTTTTTTTTTAAATTCTACACATCATCCACGGTGCATTTCCACTGACGTCTCTGTTTTTGAAATGAGTGCATTGACCAAAGCTTCCTTTATTCCCAACTTACTTCCCGAGGGCTCCTGCCCTCGGCTATTAAACACTGGGATTGGAAGCGGGGAAGACTGGCGTTTCTGTGTGGGGTGCACTCTGGTGGTGGTGTCTCGTGTTTGCCGGTTGGGACATTCCGCCATGGGCGACTGTGGTGAAGCTCTGTCTGGAGCAGGGAGGTCGGCGCCTCCGGGAGACCCTTACAGCCCCATCTTTTGAGATTTTTTTTAAATCCTCACCTGAAGATGTTTATCGATTCGGGGGAAGAGGGGTGGACATCGATGTGAGAGAGAAACATCCATCAGTTGCCTCCCATACATGCCTGGACCGGGGATCAAACCTGCAACCTTTTGGTGGATGAGACGATGCTCCCACCAACTGAGGCTCACCTACTGATGATTTTAAACATCAGGCCTTATTGCGTCTTAAGCCAACATCCCAGCAGCATTTTCTGGAATTATTTATACCACATTACCCCTTGAATAGAGGGCTGTATCCACCTATATTTCAATAATGTACCCCGTAGCTCCCCACTGAGAATTCGTAGTCTGCTTTCATACATCATGCTCTTTGGGAAAGTTTTGTAGTAAATAAGCCTTTTGAACATTATTGGGCCCAAAGTTTCCCACACTGACTCTCTCACTGAACTCTACCTGTCACTTGTTAATGTCCCACTATGGAAGCATTGCTTCAGAATCTCTGACATGTATACATCCCGACGGAATCTGCTTCTTTTTAAAACTCGGGGCAGGAATCAGTGAGCATCTTCTGTAAAGGGCCAGACAGTGACTTTTTCCGGTTTCACCGGCCGATCAGCGTCTGTTGAAGAGACTCATCGGCCATAATCAACCGAGGCTCTGTTCCAATAAATCACTGGTCATGGACACTGAAGTTGGAATTTTATGTCCTCCTCACATGATATAAAATAGCATCCCTTCTTCCCCCAACCACTTAAAACTGTAAACTGTCTTCTTAGCTGGCAGGCTGTACAGATACAGGTGGGCTGGATGTGGACTTGTGGCTGTAGGTTGGCGACCCCGATTTAGTGGGTAATAATTCAGGATGAGACATAAATGAATGGTTCATTCAGCTGGATTGTGCTGTTCCTTTCATGTTTTCTGAGAGCTTCAGATGCTTAGGGTATATTTATATGTTACATGGAAGAGAATTTAAAGCTTCATCTGCTCTGCAGAAAGCATTGCTCAGCCTGCAGTGTGGTTTCCAAATGTGTGTGTGAGACAGTGGAATAAATCCCTGCGTATCAGCAAAGGAGAAACTCGATAACGATTTGTGGACTAAATATGGGTGAAAATCCTCATGTTATAAAAGAAATCAGATTAGAAGTTATCGCTACAGAACTGTTTATTTATTACCACATCTTTATTTTTTATTTTTTAAAAGTGTTTGCATTGAGAAGTGAAGCATTTCGTAACTTTTTTTATTTTAAAGATTTTTATGTATTTATAGAGAGAGGGGAAGGGAAGAAGGAGAGGGAAGGAAACATCAATGTGTGGTTGCCTTTCTTGCGCCCCCTACTGGGGACCTGGCCCACAACCCAGGCATGTGCCCTGACTGGGAATCGAACTGGTGACACTTTGGGTCAAAGTCCAGTGCTCAACCCACTGAGCCACGCCAGCCAGGGTTTTATTACCGCATCTTAACGGTGTTATGCAAATACCAGGACACCGGATTTGAATTATAGAACGGATGCAAAACTGTAGTTTCTCTGGTGAGACATGCTCTGCGTTGCTAATAAGACTTGAAAATTTCTGAAGTCCATCCCTGAGCATCCACAAATGCATCGCGTTCGGAGTGGATTGGGTTCCGTCTGAACGACGCTGTTGTTCCCTACACTGAACGCTTGTCCTGTTTCCTTCGGTGGCCGGGACGTCACGATTACCTCCCTGGTTCTCCGCAGGTTCATCGCCGAGCCCTGGTCAGCCTGCAGCGCCACCTGTGGGCCGGGCGTTCAGGTCCGAGAGGTCAAGTGCCGCGTGCTCCTGACATTCACGCAGGCGGAGACGGAGCTGCCGGAGGAGGAGTGCGAGGGCCCCAGGCCGCCCGCCGAGCGGCCGTGCCTCCTGCAGGCCTGCGAGGACGGCCCCGCCGCCCCCGGGCCGGGCGCCTCCCTCCGCGAGACGGACGGCGAGATGACTTACCACTGGGAGTACGCGGGGTTTACCCCTTGCACGGCGACGTGTTTGGGAGGTATGGGATCCTTTGCTTCCGAGGGGGCAGGGGTGTGTGTGGTTTGAGAACTCACCTAAACGTGGGTTAAGAGAATATGCAAATGAGCAAACGCGTATGGGAAGTTAAGTCATTCGAATAACGGGAAACGGTGCCTTTCCTTCTATTTTTAATTGTGATTATTCTAGAAAGAGACAGGATAGTGGGACTGTATCCTGACCCCGTAAAAAGATATATTCTTTGTCCTAAACAGCTGCATAGTGGAGACAGGGGATGGAGTCGCTGATATTGGGGATACGGGGGGAATGCAGAGCGGATGGGCGGAGGTCGCCCTCGGTCAGACCTCAGCCTCGGGGAGCATCCAGGCTCACGGCCGCTTTGAAAGGCTGCCGTGGATGGAATCACGGTTTCACCTACTGTCCTCCCGATTGCAGTTCTCCTGACGGGCATGCCCGGTCCTTGGACCTGGGCGCCCGCCTCGGAGTTGCCCAAGGAGAACAATGACCAGCAAGTTCCGACTCCGCCGGGCAGGTCTCCAGCTCTGGTCTTTGGAGCACGGTGCAGCCAGAGTGATGGGAGACGATGCTCGTGTGCCCACAGAGCTGACCCCGGCCAGGATGGCTCACCCCTCTGGGGTGACTTTTTTCCCCCATAAACAGCTTTATGAATATACATTTCACACACCATCACAATCCATTTTAGGACACTTTACCCCGAAAGAATGCTGTGCCTGTAAGCAGTCACTCCCCATTTTCCCAGCACGCGTCAGCCTCGGCGACCACTAATCCACTTTCAGTCTGTCCTGGATGTTTTGCGTAATCGGGATCACGACACGTGGTCCTGGGCGACTGGCTGCTTTCGTGTCAGTGCAGTAGGTTCAAGGTGGACCCGTGAGGCCGCGAGACTCAGCCCTTTGTTCTAGTGACCGAGTACTCTCCCGTGGTACGGAGAGACTGCGTTCTGTTCACCACTCAGACGTCAGAAGCTTGAGCTGTTCGCATGTCTTCGGTGTTACGAGTAATGCAGCTCTGAGCATTCATGTCCACATTTTTGCATGGGTGGGCGTATGTTTTCGTTTCTCTTGGGTATACCCCTAGGGGTAGTAGAATGACCTGTGTCTGGTCCTAGCCTAGTAGCATTGAAAATGAGCCCTGGATGGTGCTGCTCAGTGGACTGAGCACCTGTCTGCAAACTGAAAGGTCGCCAGTTCAATTCCCAGTCAGGGCACATGCCTGGGTTGCAGGCCAGGTGCCCAGTGGGGGGCGTGTGAGAGGCATCCAGTCGATGTTTCTCTCCTTCTCTTTCTCCCTCTCTTCCCCTCCCTCTAAAGTAAATGAATAAAATCTTCTTTAAAAAATGAACCTTAGGTACCTACTCACCCAAATTTTACAGTGGGGGGAAGCTGAGGCTCAGAGGCCATCACACAGTCCAGAACAGAAAGTGAACACCTTCATTGTCACCCCTTACAGAGAGTAGGTTGAATTATCATGGGGACATAACGTACAGCTCAGGGAATATAATCAATAATGCTGTCACAGCTGTGTGTGGTGCCAGGCGGGCACTGGCAGTGGCTGGGGATCACTCTGTGTGGGGTCTAAGCACTCTGCTGGACACCGAAAGCCAGCAGACAACAATACTGCATGTCCATTAGAATTGAAAAACAAAAATTAAAAAAGACAGTGAGAGGCAAAGGAATCAACAAAGTATCCTGAGGGGGTGGGAGGGCATGAACTGGAAAGCACCGCTGTGCTTAGATAACCTTGGGTGGTAGGAGGGGCAGCTCCTCAAATGGGGGAAAGGCCAGGCGGACCCGAGGGTCCGTGGGTTTACGTGCTTGGGAGGAGGGGGCTCCTGTCTGGTTGTTTCTGGTTACGTGTGTGTGAGTGTTTGTGTGCGAATGATTTGCTAGGCGAACGGACAGATGTTGTATTATCCTGCTGACTACAATGCACTGGTGTCTAAGTCCAGGTTTTGCACATATGTCTGTGTGTGTGTGTGTGTGTGTGTGTGCGTGCGTACCTGAATGACTTCGATTAATGCAGGTATACTCCATCAGCGGGGCGGAGCACCAGCCAGCCTTCCTGCACATGGGGGAAGGGGAAGGAAAACCGAGTCGGCCCCCTCCGGGCTCCTCTGGGCCCGCTCCCTGGGGAGGTGTGTTCCCGACATGGTGCATCAGTGGTCGCTGTTCTGTTCGCCTCGAATCCCTTCCCGTCGTGACTGGCCTCGAGCTGTGGTGCCTTCCAGCTACTCTTGACATAATCGATCACTTCCTCTCAGGCTCCATGGATGTTTATGGTGCCGTATGTAGGGCCAAACGGCTTTCAACAATGTTTAATCTTTACCAGCTGTCTCCTTCACCGGTTTCCAAAAGGAACTCACCTATCCGGAGTGCTCTAAAGCTTGCGTTTAGACGCCAAGAATGGTACTGGCCTTGAACACTTCCCTGCATCCATAGCATAGCTGCTGGGCCTCCTTCCTTTTCATTATCTGGGAGTTCACACCCTAGCGTGCTGGCCCGTCGGCAGAGAGAAAAATACGTGCTAACTCTTCTGTCCACTCTGGCCCTGGGCACGCATCTGTACAGACTTACGTGTGTGTGTGTGTTTTGTCTGTTTCTGAAACTGCATCATGATGTGGTAACGTAGGATCGTTTGAGGCAACCCTACGTGAAGTAGATGCATTCTTTAACGGATTTATAGCAGTAGGGAAGATGAATTGGAGTTCCTCCATGATTTTCAATCGTCCTAAATCGTGTATATCATGGAAATTATCTGTTTAAAAACATGTGAAGAGCTGGATCCTACACCTGTCTAAATCCAGTTCTTCTTTTCCCCTCTTGGGGGCAGCACTGAGCGGGAGGATCACGGCCCCATGCTTAGACTTTGTTGAGAAAAGAGTCACCCATTTCACAAAGATATTGCAGTTATTATCAAGAGTTGTTCATCCAGTCTCAAGTTGCTTTAAACTTCCCTCTTTTTTCTTTCTTGCCACAACGAATGTGTCATCTGTTTACACTTTTTGACCTAAGAGTTTTATAGGGAATGACTTTCTAGAAATTCTAATGGCAGGATTTGGAGGGTTTAATAGTTTGTTATTCATTTATAGTTGGACGCTGCTACGGTCTGAGAATGTTACAATTTCGGGCTTTTGGAAATTATTGCAGCTTCTTTATAGACTAGTGTAGGATCGGTTTTTATTATTGTTCCATTAAGTGCTGAACGAGGGCGTGTTACATCTATTTCTAGGGCCCAAGGCTCGTTGGCGATTAAATCAACATAACTTTTTTCTTCAAGTTACTTTTCCATATTTATGTCACCGCTTGATGCATGAAATACTGGGTAGCATCTCACGGCCCCTAGCAGGAGGCTTTTCTCGGTGCCCTGGGTATCTCCTACTGTGCGTGCGTTCTGTTGTCAGAGTGCTGATCAGTCAAGGCGGGTTTGCGAGACTCTCCACTCTCACCAACCTTCCACCGACAAGAGGGAGCTCGTTAGCTCATGTGCTGGCTCTGCATATCCTCTTAGAGTCTGTGTTTTTACCCTTCCATCATTAATTTCTCGACGAAGTCTTTGAATATTTTTTTTTTGCCATGAATATAAGAATGTCTGGTTGTGACATTGTGGGAGTCGGGTGCCAGGTGTGAGGGGTGTCGCCTCCTCTACCGAAGGAACTCGTTAAAAAGGTGTCGCTGAAATCCCCACGCCCGATTTATGTTATGTCTTCTTTTGCTTCCTGGTTTTACTACCCACCCTTTGTGAAGTACAGAATGAAGGAAACCGATTGTTATCATTCTTGCTTCTACTTTTGAAGACAAAGGTTTTTATCGAACCTCTTGAAGTGCAAGGTGTTAAAATTCCAGCGTAGGTCCAGCGTTTGGGATGGGAGATGCTCTCCTGGACGTCTTTGGGGAACCCGTCCTGCGTCAATAAGTACTTATGTCATCTGTTAAATGATGGTTTAGTTACTCTCTTTGGAGCAACTTTCTTGAAGGTGGAGAAGTTTGCCGTGAGGGTTCTAAAATGCCGTCCCAAATGGTTGTAACAAGGTAACTTTGGTGCTTTGAGGTCCACCCAACTTGGTCTCCAGAAAACACTCCAAAACAGTCTCTATTTTCTAAAGAATTTTGATTACAAAGTAAAATAGATGTCCACAATTGCTTTCTTTTTCTGAGATTAAAAATAAATGAAGCTTGCCCTGGCCAGCTAGCTTGGTCGGAGCATCATCCCGTACACCAAAACGCCACGGGCTCAATCCCCGGATGGAGCGTGGATGAGAGGCAACCAATCAATATTTCCCTCTCACCTTGATGCATTTATCTGTCTGTCCCCCTTCCTATTCCCTCTAAAATCAATAAATATATTCTCAGGTAAAAAAATAAAAAAAAACAAGTTATGAAAGATGCCTAGAGATATGAAATGGTATCCTGCCATGGTCAGGAACCTAAGATTACACACGAAAAAAGCAGGAGAAAATTTAGTCGAAAGAACTAAACATCACAAATGTGTATTTCATATATACTTTGGCCCATCTGCGTCCTATAAAATATTGTAAAATGGTTGGATGGAAACATGGCATTTGGAAAAAGAACCACAATATTATAACATAATGGAACGCGCATTCTCGCATGCAACTGGATACATTTGCATATTTCCACTAGCGTGGTCAGCTGCTGTTACAATCTTTACTTGATTTTCTTCATCAGAAGTTAGATTTATGTTTTGTTCAGTTCTGATTTCCCCAGAATCAATTGTATCGCCATGGACAGACATCAGAGGTGGAGACGGGGGCTTCGGGGTCAGGCAGACTGGTGTGTCCCCCTCAGAGACACAGAAACCTCGATGACAGTTTACAGAACAGGGCGAGCTCACTGCTTTGGGGAGCTGGCTGGTGGCACTGCGTTCCGCAGTCCTTGGAGACCGAAAGAAAGACTGCTGAACTGGGAGGCAGGAAATGTAATTTGTAGTTTCTAATCTACCACTTTTTTTTTTTGCTTTTCTAAACGTCAGTTTCCTTACCATTGAATAAACAACATGGCGAAACTGATACTATTCTTTTGGCCTCGTGAGATTACGGTGAGCTCAAACAATACGCTTGAAAGCACCTTGCACACTCCCGAGCGCTTCCCCACTGGGATGCAGAGCACAGACCTCTGGAGAATTACAGTAATGGTGTCCCGGAGCTCCGACCGTAGTGGAAATTTTCACAGAGGTTATAGGTCGAATTGAGCACCTGTGCAACGACGCAGAGAGAATGTTACTCTGTAGCAGCTGATCTGAAAGTTCCTCTTAGCGAAACTCTCGTGTATTTTTTCAAGGAACGCCTTTGAGGCACCTCTTGGCTTTGAGTACTCCAGGAATGTAGATAAGTTTGAAGGTTGGAGAGGGAGTCAGGGATGCTCCTTAATGTTTCAGGGGGAGTGTCTTTGGAGAGAGGAAGTCGAAGGGCAGATTTTGGAAGGTGACCAGGAGAATGTCAGAGATGGGGGGCTTCAGAAAATGCATGATTTGCTCCCACGCGTCCCCTGAAATGCAGCCTTCACCCACGCGATAGAGTCCAAAGGGCCGTGGCCGGAGAGCCAGATGTCCAAGACTCGGTTTTCTTTCTTTCTTTTTTTTTTTTTCCCCATCAGAGTCATTTGCATTTTCCCCTCTTTCCGACCTCCAGGCCATCAGGAAGCCATCGCGGTGTGCTTACACATCCAGACCCAGCAGACAGTCGATGACAGCCTGTGCGACAGGGTCCACCGCCCCCCGGCCATGAGCCAGGCTTGCAACACGGAGCCCTGCCCGCCCAGGTAGGTGCGGTCTTGTGCTGCCGGGGCGCGCCGTGTGCGCTCACCTGTGCGTGGGGACCGGGTTCAAGGGGCCGCTCAGCCCGGCCTCCGTCGGGTGCACCCCTCTCTGCTCACGTTCGGCTGCAGCCAGGTTCCCGCTTCGCCCCGCAGATGCTGCCAAGCTGTTAGCAGGAAGCCTCACTTCCGCCTGCGTTAAACACACATGAACACGCGTGGCCTGCTGCTGGCAAAACCAAGGGGCCAACGGGCTTGTTCTCTTTCCCCGCCTGTGTCGTCGAGGGTGCTTCTGGGCCTGAGGCCACACGGCAGAGCGCGGGGTTGAGCAGGGTGAGCGCCGGCACCCGAAGGGACCTGGCCGTGTGTGTTCAGTGGCTGAGTGATCTCCTGTCTGTTCCCGAGAGCTGGCACCGTGGGTGACTGTGCTGGATCTCAGAGGGTGGGATGCAGTGAGGTATGGACCTCAAGGAATAGGTGAGGAGGACTTCTTTGGGTCTCCTTGGTAGGAAAGGTTGACCTTAAAAGTTCGTCGGCTTCCCTGCTTGAGTCCGAAGATCCTGGGGAATCTCATCAGAAGGGAGTTTCATCAGAAAGTCCCCCCACCCCGTTTCTCTGTCCCTGGGTGTTGCTGGCTGTGGGGGCTGCAGCTCAAGGCTTCTCACACAAGACCTCCCGGAACCCAGCCCCAAGCTTCCCTGCCTCTTGTCCCCTTTACCTTGATGGTCTCAGTCAGTCTTCTGCGACCAGACTGGCTTCCCATGAAGAGGCTTTTTCTGGTTTCAGTTCTTCTCTGGTGACACGGACACAATGTTCTTGACAGTTTACGACCCAATATATATTTTTAAGATTTTATTTATTTATTTTTAGAGAGAGGGGAAGGGAGGGAAAAAGAGAGGGAGAGAAACATCAATGTGTGGTTGCCTCTTGCACGCCCCCTACTGGGGATGTGGGCCACAACCCAGGCATGTGCCCTGACTGGGAATCGAACCTGCAACGTTTTGGTTCAAAAGCCGGCGCTCAATCCACTGAGCTACACCAGCCAGGGCACTGCCCAATATTTTATAAATCTCTCCTGCACGTTCTTAGCGGCCACTGCCTTCATTCACGCCCATGTGGCCTGAACTGTGGGCCGCTCAGGTGCCTCTGGACACGTGTGCAGAGTGGCCATGTGAACCTCCCACACGAAACCCTCCCATCCTGGATTGAAATTCACATCCGTGACTTTGGCACAGCACTGGTTTCCTGGGGCTGCTGTAACGAAGGATCACAAGCTGAGCGGCTTGAAGAACAGAAACAGATGGTCTCAGAGTTCTGGACACTGAAAGGGCATAAACCAAGGCGTCGTTTGCAGGGTTGGTTCCTTCCGAGGGCTGTGAGGGAGCCCCTCACTTCTGCGAGCCTCTGGCGTTCCTCGGCCCGAGGGTGGCGTTTTCCCATTGTCTTCCTTCTGTCTGTCTCAGCGCCCGAATTTCCCCTTTGAATGAGGTTGCCACTCGTGCAGGGTGAGAGCCCACGCTGCTGACTCATCCTAACTTGATTATCTGCAAAGACCCTCTTTCTAAATAAGGTCTCATCTGTGGGTACTGGGGTTAGGTCTTCAACATCCTCGGGGGCAGGCCGTTCAACCCCAAACAGCATAAAGGTCTTCTGTGACCCCGGTTTTAGGTTCTTGAACCACACCTCCTGACACCACCTCTCTTACCACCCACGTGGTCACTCACCCGAAGGAGCGTGCTCAGCGGCCACGGGAATTTTCGCCATGCCCCGTGCTCACGCTCTGTCCGGCCTGCTGGGCGTGGCGCAGGCTCTGCCGGGAGCCCTTCTCTGACGTGGAATATGCTAATTATCTCCCATAAAAGTAACTATTGGCTTCCCTCTCGCTGCCTAAAGAAGTCCAGCAGGATGGGAAATGGGATCTTCACCTGAGATGCAGGGGAAGTCCTCCCGTGCCAAGGGAAGTGGAAATGCCTCAGGGAGGTGGGGTGGAACCCCGGCCAGGTTTCCCTCTGCCCAGGAGTTTCAGACCCGGCCTCAGCTCTCTGGGCCTAGTACCTCTGTCTGAATCATGACGGAAGACGGGAGATTTCGGGGTCCCCCAGGTCCCCCTCGGCGCCGATCTTCCCTCGTGGAAGCGTGCTTCCCACTGGCGTCTTCCGTTCGCGTCTCCAGAACCACGCCTGCTCTCCACGCTCTCAGCCTCCTGAGTAGACACTTCTGAGCAGCTCTGCAAGCCCAGGGCTGGCTTCAGTTCCACCAACAGCAGCCTCGGCTTGGCCTGCCCAGGAGGTCAAGTCAGGGGTGAGTCTGGTCTGCACCGCCGTCCTGCCTTTGCTCAGCAGATCAGGAGATTTCACAGGTCTGGAAACCGTGTGTGCTGGTCCCCCCCGTCCCCACCGTGCACCAGACAGCCACGGGCAGGATACCCTGCCCCTCGCCACCCCTCCCCTGCCCTGTACCCTGGGCAGGACCTGACTCTCGCTCCTTATCTTCCCATCAGCGTCTTCCCCACAGAGCCTCCAGGCTCCACACACACAACAGAGCCCCCAGTATGTCTTGGCCACTTTGCAAAATTCAGAGCCTGTTTTTCTGTGAAGGGAAATACTATTCCTCATTTCAAAGTCACAGCTTTAATAAACGTTTTTGAAGGCTTGAGAGTTATGTTGGGGGGGAAAAATACAAAACAACACCACCACCAGCAGAGACAGAGGGTTGCTGCCAAAATAAAGGTAAGTTGACAAAAAATGTTTTAGTTTCTAAAAAGCATCAGTGGAGGAATAACAGGAACAGGGAATTGCACAATATTTTCTGTGCAAATATTTCCTGGCTCCAAGGGCAATAGCAGTGAAATATCACCCCAGGGTGAGATTCACGGCGAGGCCCAGGCCGGGCTGGACGCTGGGCGACGCTTCTTAATTTACCCAGAGGCAGGCGGGTTTGATGCATGAGCCTGGCCTCTCTGAGGTGGGGCGTGGGGAGGTTATTGGCTCTGTGGGGGCCGCGCCTGGGGTCTGCCCTCTTAACTGCTGAGCATCTCCTGCAACGTGTGGGGTGCGCCTTCTCGGCGGGGGTGGGTGGGAGCCAGCAGCCTGTAGAAACCTGCAGGCTTACTTAATGGTCCCACTAGTCTAAGTGGGGGGGCCCTCCGCCGCTAGGGAGGGAATTGGGGAATTGAGAGAGAGGCTGGATGTGTTTTCTGTACCAATTCGTCACCCCGTTCTTGAATTAAAAAAAAAAGTTCTGTATTCGGTAGTTCATTGTTAGTAGGAAGACATCGTGACCCATTTCTTGGTTAAAATGTTTCCTTTCCAGTCCCTGTGTCTCTAACTGATTGGTCCAGCTCTATGCTTTTTTGCCAAGTGACTTTGGAATATTTTAAATGACATGGGAACCCACCTGCTTCTTGAAAATTTACAGGAGTTCAGGCATCTAGTCCCTTTCTTGCAAAGGGCTTTTCCTAGTTTCCTCAAAACTTATCTATTTTGTCTAGGTTTTCAAATAGATTATTAAATTCTCTGTATTTTAATTAGAGTTTGCATCCTCGATATTCTAGGGCCTTACAGAAGTATTTTACAGCTTAAATTTTTTTTGTTTTGCATCCTTCTACTTTTCTTATAGCTCTTAGCTCCCACTTCATAAATATTTTTGCTTCTTGTCATCTCCACACTTGTATAAGTATTATGTCTTCACTGAGGACTTTTGCCTTCGTATATTAAAATTTAAGTTTCTGTCCTATTATATTTGCCTGGAATTTTTCCTCCAATTTAAACAATAAGACATTTATTTTAGAAAATTAGAAATGAGAAAAACTGAAAACCACTTTTAATACAGTTGTCTTTTACAGAAAAGTAAGTTATTTTTCCTGATAATGAGTGCTAATTATATGAAAAAAATCACAGGCAAGAATAGAGAAAATAAAAATCCTATAAATTAGAGACCATCACTGTTAATGTTTAGATGTATAATATCTAGACTTTTTTCTACATACATTTATAAATTCACAAAACAATAGGATTATACTCAACATTTTGTGGCCTGAGTTTTTCTTAATAAAAATATATTATGAATGTCTTATATGTCAATAACTATACATCTACTTTATTATTTTAACAGCTGCTGGCATTGTGTTGTATCAATAGGCAATATTTATTAAGATTGTCTCCCTCCCATTTTGTAAAATTTAATATTTATTTACTTATTTATTGCTAATACAAATGATGCTGGAACAAATGTTTTTTAAGGTACATTTTTTAAAAGATTTTATTTATTTTTAGAGAGAGGGGAAGGGTGGGAGAAAGCGAGGAAGAGAAACGTCAGTGTGTGGTTGCCTCTCACACGCCCCCTACTGGGGACCTGGCCCGAAACCCAGGCATGTGCCCTGACTGGGAATCGAACCATTTGGTTCCCAGCCCACACTCAATCCACTGAGCTACAGCAGCCAGGTTAAGGTACATTTTAAGCATTTTATGATTGTGTCCTCATGGTATCTCTACAGTAACGAGTTAAAAATTCATGTTCGCTAGTAATGAAACATTCACAGGTTAAAATAACCGCAGTGAACAGCTTTTCGCCTAGCAGATGGGCAGAGACTGTCTTCCCGGTGGTTTCGCCTGGGGCGGGCGTGGGTGGGCGGACTCAGGCACGCCCCCTTCTGGTGGCAGTGTGAGCGGGGATTCTCTCCCTTGAAGGCAATTTGGAAATATGTACCAAAAGCAGTTGCCCTGGTTTTTCATTTTTACAGATGTTTCATGAAAAAAAACCTGATTTTTCCAAGATCTTACTGGAAGGGAATCTGTGTGTGTGTGTGTGTCTGTGTGTGTGTAGCGTGCGGTAAATCCAATCCTAACGTAAAAGAATTTTTCCAAATAATGAATCCAGGTGCCCCGAAACTTTCCTGAAGTGTGCTTCTCAGCATTTAACATTTCTCCTGACACCCACATAAATCATCCTGGCGTTGAGCTCTATTCAAAACCAAACCAAGGTTTCGTTGCTCTTACACGGTGGTAGGTGAGCAGGCGGAGAAATGGGCTTCTGTCCCCCTCCAGACTTTTTCCCCGGTGGGTAACGTCTCTAACCGCGCCCCCGACATTTCTTGCCCCTCAGCATGGTCTTTCTGTATTTGAGCTGCAGACAGTGCCGGAGACGCTGAGGCTGCGGTTCTGCGAGCGGAGGGTGGAGCCTGGGGCCCCGGAGAACCTGGGGTTGTCCGTGTGCAGGCTGTCTGACCTGGTCTCATCAGACTGTCCCACTCCCCACCTTGTTCTTCGGTGCAGGTGGCACACGGGCGCCTGGGGACCCTGCTCAGCGACCTGTGGTGTTGGGATCCAGACCCGGGACGTGCACTGCCTGCACCCCGGGGAGCCCCCCGCCCCCGCTGAGGGGTGCGCAGATGAGAAGCCCCACGCCTTGCAAGCCTGCAACCAGTTCGACTGCCCGCCTGGCTGGCACATTGAAGAATGGCAGCAGGTACGGCCGCCCGCGGACTCCCCGGCCCACCAGGCCCACCGGGGCGAGAGCCCGGCACTGACCCCCCTGCTGCCCTGTCCTCAGTGCTCCCGGACGTGCGGCGGGGGCACTCAGAACCGGAGGGTCGCCTGCCGGCAGCTGTTGACGGACGGCAGCTTTCTGAGCCTCCCGGACGAGTTGTGCCAGGGACCCAAGGCGTCGTCCCGCAAGTCCTGCGCCAGGACAGACTGCCCTCCGCACTTAGCCGTGGGAGACTGGTCCAAGGTAAGGGCCGCTCCTGCCCAGCCTCACGCTCCCCGCGCTCTCGCCCCTCCTTTGTTTTGGCCGCCAAGTCTTTCCTCCCGGAGACGAGGGCTGAGACCGGTGTGCGTGCGGTGCAGTCTCCGTTCCCTAAAGTCACGTCGCACGTCCCAGCTTTGACGCACGGTGACCCGCAGCGTGATTGCGCGTCAGCGGGCAGCCGCTCCCTGAGCGTCCCCGTGCTGTTCCCATCTGGCTCCGGCTGTCCTTAAGCCAGGAGATTGCCGGTTGGTCCCTCCCAGGTCTGAGCAGATAAATGTTCTTCTTGCCCAGAGTCTTTGCAAAGCCAGGGGAGATGCAAAATGGTGTCGCAGTAGTGGGTGGTCCTTACAAAAGCACAGGCCTGCTCACCCAGGACAGGAAAATCAGGGGGTGAGGTTTTGCTGGGGGAAGTAAAAGCAGGTAAAAGAGGTTACCCACCTGCGCCAGGGTGGACCTGAGGCCCATCAGTTCCCTAGGCAACCGTTCTTGAGGGCAAGAGCAAGCCGGCCACACCCCAAGAGGTCAGGCGAAGCACAGTCAGGAGCCCTCCCCGTCCCAGCCAGGCCTCCACCTGGGAAGAGGAGCAGTGTGCACACGTGCAGGAGGGCTGAGCCCCTGTCAGTTTTAGACACGAAAAGCTACCTTTAGATTCCTCAGGCGCACAGGGTGCCAGCAGTTTGGGTCCCCCCCGCCCCCCGGGGTTCAGTAGTTTTCTTGTTAGTTGAAACTTCCTCTTGTTTTAGAGTTGCTTTTTTTTTTAAGAGAGAGGGGAAGGGAGGGAGCAAGAGAGGGAGAGAAGCATCAATGTGCGATTGTCTCTTGTGCGCCCCCTACTGGAAACCTGTCCCATAACCCAGGCATGTGTCCTGACTGGGAATGGAACCGGCGACCCTTTGATTCGCAGGTCAGTGCTCAATCCACTGAGCCACACCAGCCAGGACCGGAGTTGCTCTGTTTTGGCAGAAACTCAGACAGCAAATTGGCCACCCTCCCTGCAGCTTCGGCCAGACAAGTCCCTCTGCCACAGGATGGCTCACTTGGGGCAGCTGTCCCCCATTCCACACTGAGATGGGCCAGTCACCCTGGCCCTAGCCAGGCCGAACAGCCGTGCCAAAAATTCCCATTCTCCACGGAGCCGGGCCTCTGGCCGGCGGCTGCAGGCATCCCCTCTCCCCAGCACTCGCTCCGCTCGTGGCACGTGTGGGCCTTGCTCCCTCAGTGCTGCCATCGTTGGCCCTGATTTCCTTAGGTCCAACTTGTAGGCACAAAGGAGCTTTCCTTCCTTACGCCGCTTTCCAAGTTCTAGGAAAGGAGCGTTGCTCCCACACGGGGGCCTTCCATGATCCTGAACTCTCGCCGGCTGTTGGTCCTCCCCGTGCTTTGGTGGGGCCTGCGACTGTTTTGTCTTTCTCTTCATCATTCTAACTTGGTGGTGTTCCGTGGTGGTTTTTAATATGTGCTACTTGCATGGCTGTTGTGGGTTCGATTCCCAATCAGGGCGCAAACAGGAGGCAACTGACCCATGTCTCCCTCTCCCTCTCCCCCTCTCCCCCTCCCCCTTTCCCTCTCTCCCTCTCTCCCTCTCCCCCTCCCCCCTCTCCATCTCTCTCTCCCTCTCCCTCTCCCTCTCCCCTCTCTCCCTGACTCTTACCGCCCACCTACGTCCCCCCTCTTCTCTCTAAAATCAATAAATATATCCTCAGGTGAGGAATTGAAAAAATAAGTAGCAGAAAGAGCCCACGGGCCTCCGAGCAGAAAAGGCAGCCAGGTAACAAACATGCCCGCTCTGGCCTCATGTTCCTGCGGCGTCCAGTGCCAGGGGACAGAGGGCTCACTCACTTCGATGGGAGGGAAAGCACGACCCCAGCCTGCTCCCTCGTCTCGGTGGTTCTTCCGGTGGAACCGTGCAGGAGAGAAAGCGGCTCTGTCAGGCCTCCTTGAAAAATGGCTAGCACTGGACTTCGCCCAGATGACTTGGAGGGCCGGGGCCGCGCCGACTCGGAGCGAAGGGTGGAAGGGGGAGGATTCAGTCAGACGCAGGACGCACTGCACTTGAGAGCAGACCCAAAATACCGGAAATCTCGGCCCGAGCTAAACTGCACGGTGAAACCGGGGCGGAGAGGCAGCGGGGGGGGGGGGGGGGGGGGATGGAAACACGCTTATTTCCTCTTCCTTCTCAACGGCGGGTCAGAAGACATTCTTGGAAGGTAAAACGTGCCGTTAAAAATAACGACCCGAGCGCGTCTCTCGTTAGTTTCTATCATTTTCTTCCTTCATTTTAGAGGATTCTTTGAGAACGAATCACTTATGGTGGGAAAAAAAATATAAGACATTCAACCACTCTTTTAATTTTACATTCGTTTTTTTCCTGATATACCTAATAAAATTGCCAATATACCCAATATAAAATGTCGAATTACCTAAGTAAAATTTTAAATTGCATGTCCATGAAATGATGATCGACTATCAACTATATACGTATATATTACGTATATAACAAGCATGAAATAGTAGTGTTACTTTGTGTATAGTAGTCAGGTAGTATTTTTTTTAATTCCCTTTTATACATTTCTGTTTCTTGAATTCTTGGTCTTGGGTACGTATCTTTGTTTAAAAAAAAGTAAAGCCATCTTACTATATAAAAAGTAGCTAAAAAATAAATTAGTATCAGGTATAAGGTCAGAAACCCCCGGCGACAGGAGATTACTGGGAATTGATTGCTGTCTCGGAAAGGGAGCAGGGGAGGCTTGGAGCGAGGGAGGGGAGCAGCGGAGAGAGAGGGGCGCTCTCCCCCAGGACGTGGGGGCTCACCCCCACGCTGCACCTCACCCCGCCGTGCGATTCTCGTTCCAGTGCTCCGTCAGCTGCGGCGCGGGCACCCAGCGCAGGGAGCAGGTGTGTCAAAGGCTGAGCGCCAAGGGCCGGCGCGCCCCCCTCGGCGAGTCCTCCTGCCGTCATCTCCCGGGGCCCCCTCTGGTGAGAGCGTGCCACATGCCGGCGTGCAGCAGTAAGTGTGCAAATGTTCCGACGGCGTCGCTCTCCGCGTATCACCCAGGTCGTTCTGATGTGTAGGGCACGCAGGCCAACCGGAACCCGGCGGTGTCGGAAGCCGCAGACACCGTAATGTCGGAGGCCAAGGTGAAGTTCTAAGGAAAGTCAGCTGTGAGGACTGGCGGCCCCCAGAACAACTGTGTCTTTCAGGTTTCCTCACCTGCAGCGCCACTTCCTTACACCCTGCACTTGACCGTGGATTTTTCCACTTAGAATTCATGAGTGTTCCCTGTAGAAGTGAAGCCACCATACTTTCTGGGTCTTGTTTGTTTTTTCTTTTTCTTTTTCCCTAACAATAGATTCGGACTCATTCTATAAAAGTAGAAGAGATAAGCATTTTTCGTTCTCCCAGTATCTCTTCCTGTGCTTAATCTAAAACCAGAAATACCTCTGGTTTTTAAAAATGGCAGTTTGGGTACCTCTTCAATTCTTTAAGTTATAATTCATTATAATCACTAAGTTCCGACTTATATCAGCTTGGCCTAGGGAGTTCCTAGGATGGCTTAAAAATATCCCAAAGCTGACATGTATGTAGCGCTTGTCTGTATGTCCAGTGTCATTGGGAGCACCTATGTTTCCATGCGCATATGTCTGTTTTATGCAGGGGGGTGAGGAGAAAGGAGTTGTGCATTGTCCCCACAGCAACTGAAAACGAGGCAGCGGAGTGTGGCGGGAGGGGGGTGGGAGCGGGGACCAGGCACACTGGACACGCACAGCCTCTGGGTGTATTTCCAGCTTTACTTTTCACCCCCTTTAATTACTCGTCTGTGAGGTAACATTAATTACCCCAGGTGTCCTCCTGAGCTTACGGTAAGAAAAAAATCAGAAAATAACTGTTACTTTAATGCTGCTTAGGAAAAAAATATGTACAGATGTGACATCTAACTTTACCAACAACATTCCTGGAGAAACTCACAAAGCAAAGTAAGAACCACAATACTGTTTCAAAAAGCAATAGCATTTATTGAGCACTTACTATGGAGGGGGCCTTGCGTGCATCAACTCATTTAGTCCCCACAACATTCCGAGACAGATACGATCCCTGTTTGGAGACAAGGAGCCCAAGACTGGGAGGAGGTATGAGACCTGGCCAAGGGCCCACAGCTGCCAGCGGCCCCCGTGCCGCTGGCCACAAGTCTGTCTGAGTCCTGAGCCCACGCTCTTAGCCACCTCTCCGCGCTGATTCAGGGACGACGTGAACGTTTCTGTTTTTTTTTTTTCCCTGGGAAGTCTTTGAGAACAAATGTTTAAAATCTTGAGCTTCCAAGCCCTTGAGAGGCCAGGTTCGACGGGGTCCCGGAGTTCAGGGCTGTGTGTGGCGTGTGGCACACTGTCACGCTTCGGGCGGCTTATCGATCTAATTTTAATTAATTGTGGATGATTTTATAGCAGTGTGGCTAGACCATAAACTGCCTGAGAGGAGAGTGAAATTAAAGTAACGCTGGCAGCTCCCTCTAAAATAACAGAATAACATGTGGGACCACATCGTGGTTCTGAGGGCACGCAGTGTGGTGCACAAGATGAAATTGTAAATTATTCTGGCACGCAGCGGAGAGTTGAGGAAAATGATAAGTTGGGGGGGAAAAACAAACAAGAAAAGACAGTAATATTTGTTCTTTGCCCCACCCCACTCCCGAGCTTGCCAACGCCTGGTCACGGAAGCAGACAGGAGACAGGAATGCACACCCCCAGCGCAGCCGGCGCGCCCTGAGCTGGGCCTCCCCTCCAGCGGCAGCCTGGCCGCAGGCCACCGCCGTTGCTCAGGGGCCTTGGCTTGCTGTGCTGCGGCTTCTCCACCCCCTTCTGCTCACCGCCGTGTCCTAGAGCCGGGCAAGGGGCGTCCATTCTCCCGTCCTCCCGACCCCAGCGGCGTCTGCGCCACCTTCCCACTGTCCTCCCTGCCGGCACTGCCCTCGTCACACCTCCTGATGCCTCGTGCACACACCTGCGGGACACTTTCTGCCTTTCTGCAGGACACGCGTCGGCTTGTATCAGCCTCAGGAGGTTACTGTCGAGACACTGTTCGTACTGAGATATGTGTCGGCGTCTTCCCCTTTTCCTCTTTCCTTTCCACCCCCTGCAGAAATGAAAGCAGAGACGAAGACAGACGCGGGCGAGCCGGGCCCTCAGATCCTGGGCGTGCGCAGAGTGCACATCCAGACGAGGGAGGAGACGCGCATCGACCTGACCGTGGGCACCAGGGCCTATCTGTTGCCCAACACCTCCGTGATCATTAAGTGCCCCGTGCGGCGGTTCCAGAAGTCGCTGATCCGGTGGGAGAAGGACGGCCACTGCCTGCAGAACTCCAAACGCCTGGGCGTCACCAAGTCGGGCTCCCTCAAGATCCACAGCCTCGCGGCCCCCGACAGCGGCCTGTACCGCTGCGTCGCGGGCTCCGCCCAGGAGACCGTGGTCCTCAAGCTCATCGGAACGGACAACCGTCTCATCGCACCCCCGGCCCTCGGAGACCGCGCCCGGGAGCTCCCGGGGATGGACCACGGCAGGGCCGATGGGTTGGGAGTCACGTGGCATCAGATGAGGCAGGTGTGGAACGACAAAAACGAGCTTCATCGGGACGGCGGCCCGATGAGTCCCCAGCCTTTCCTCAGGGCTCTGTTGGGACACTGCCCCAGTTCTGCAGGGAGCGCCAACTCCTGGGCGTTGAGGACGAAGCAGTTCGAAGCGGCCATCAAACAGGGAGCCTACAGCATGGACACGGCGCAGTTTGACGAGCTGATACGAAACATGAGTCAGCTCATGGAGACGGGGGAGATCAGCGACGACGTGGCCTCCCAGGTGATCTATCAGCTGGTGGCCGAGTTGGCGAAGGCCCCGCCGGTACACCCGCTGTGGAGGGCCACCCAGGGAGAGGTGTCTCCCGAGGCTCAGCTCAGAGGGGACACGGGACGTGAACCCCAAAGCTCGAGTGTGAAAAACTCGGGCAAGCTGACGTTCAAGCCGAAGGGACCAGTTCTCAAGAGGCAAAGCCAGCCCACCTCGATTTCGTTTAATAAAACGGTAACTTCGAGGATCGGGAACACCGTGTACATCACGAAAAAGACGGCGGTCATCAACATCCTGTGTGAGCTTGTCACCCCCAGTGAGGTTACCTACACGTGGACCAAAGATGGAGCATTGCTACGACCCTCAGAAAAGTAAGTAGGGTGAGAGTCCAGTGTTCCCTTTTCCAAGAGCTTGTGAATGGTTATTCCAGTTTTCTTGAAAATATTTTCCAATTCCTTCTCTTAAGAATATGTTTCCAGCCCTGGCTGATGTGGCTCAGTGGATTGAGTGCCAGCCTGCAAACCAAAGGGTCGCAGGTTCGATACCCAGTCAGGGTACATGCCTGGATTATGGGCCAGGCCCCCACTAGGGGGCGTGTGAGAGGCCACCACACATGGATGTTTCCTTCCCTCTCTTTCCCCTCTCTCTAAAAATAAATAAATAAATAAAATCTTAAAAAGAAAAAAAGAATGTGTTTCCAGCAGAATTCTTTAGGAAAGAATCCCCCGAAAATGTAAAGACGTGTTTTTCAGATACGCTTTCAAATTTGTAACATTTGACGGAGTTATTCCCCATCACTCATACGTAGGCGTGACGCAGCAATGGGTCTGTGAGACTGAGCTTGAGCATGTATGTAGCCTCTCTCTCGGCAGAGCACTTACCATCGAACCCAAAAGCAGTCTAGGGCCGATTTAAAAGGAGGCACGTGTGCGGTTGTCCTGTATTGCAAATCGCTGTCCGGTGCCCTGACATGTCTCAGACGTGCAAAGGCTCCTCTGAGCCTCCTCAGCCCCGTGAGGGGGGCAGGGCCGGGGGACACAGTCTCCTGTGACGTCCCGGAGAAGCAGGAGCCCGTGACTAACTCATGGCCGATCAGAACAAGGGGCCGTATCTCTGACCGCCACCCGCGGTGTACAGATATCGCACACACACACACACACACACACACACACACACACGAGCCTCGGTGGAGAGATTGAGTGTCTGGAGGGGTTTTCTGTGTCGTGCAGTTTCGAATGTCATAAAATCCAAAACTAGGAGATAACACAGTTCAACGTTTTTTGAGCTGTTCATAACAAGAGAGCAAAGTCCTATGTTATTTTATGGTGATCTGCCAGTGCAAATATATCACAATTCATTTATTTTCTGCAAAATAACGGGGAATAACAGAAATATTAGTTCCTTTTGCATTCCTTACTGTCTCTAAATCTCCCTACATAAGACTGTAGACATTTTGCTTTTTTAAATTTGCATTTAAGAGTTCAGGCTGCACCTCATCCGCCTCTGGAGACCGTTAAGAAACACAAACAAAGTAGCAGATGTTAATTGTTCTGTGGACCATTAAAAATGCAAGTTTTACTTTGTATCATGTCCTTTGGGCATGGAGCCTAATATGGGATCCACCAGGAGAAAGCTAGGTATAATTCAGTGTTTTATAATAACTTACTGTCGTGTATATATTAGAATGAAAAGATGGGACAGATTTAATTTTTGAAATTGTCTGCCCTGGTGCGAAATGACATTTCAGAAGTGGAAAGAACCTCCCCGATCAGTCACGCTGGCCGTTCTCAAATCTGTTCCGTCTTAGGGCCCCTTTAATTGATCGAGTTGTCCAGAGAGCTTCTGTGCATGCGAGTTATAGCTATTGCTGTTTACCGCATTAGAAGTTAAAACCAAGCAGGGCTTAAAACATCCGTTTATTAATCCATTCAGAAACAACCATAATCCACCAACAACACGTTCCTATAAAATAACGTAATTTTTGAAAAGCAATATTCTCAAAAAATTGACGGGTAACAACGGCATCGTTTTCCATCTTTGCAAATTAATGTCCACATTAATACAATCCATCTGGATTCTCATACTTCTGCATTAAATCTGCTGGGATATGTTTTTTTTGAACCGAAGCTTCTGGAGGAAATTTGGCCTCATCCAGAGATGTTAGTTGGAAAAAAAAGGAGCAATAATTTAACAGCCTTTTCAGATGCTCGCGGGTGTCCTTCTTTGATACCACATGAAACCAGGCAAGTGGCATTTCACCCTTAGAGGCTGGTGGGAGTGCGGAATCTAAAATCATATTAATGAAATTTCGGTAACTTTTGTTATAATGAGATCTATTCATTTATCTCGCACTCCGAATGGCTCTTTCACCTACACAGATATTAGAACCTCACACATTGGTCATTTGGAAAGTACTGGACCTTCCAAACATTGACAAGCCCCAAGAAACAGCTTTCAAATGTATGCATCTTCTCTAATATCATCACCCCTCTCGCCAGAAAAGTCCGTGAGCCTTGGGAGCGTCTTTGAGCGAACAAGGGGGGAATAGGAATTTTCTGAAATTCTAATCCTCACTTGAAAAAAGTTCCAATTCTATCATTGGCCACCAGTCCTGTCCGTGGCGTTCCTGGAGTTGGCCGGCTCATTTTTGCTCGTTTCCAGAAATGCCGGCCAAACACCCCAGTCCAAGTAACCACAGTTTGTGTCTCTCAGGAAAGAACGGTGTTCCAGGACCAAAGCAGCTCAAACCCTCACACCGACACCCGCGCACCGTGCGGCCTTCCCACTTTGACATACAGAATATTAAAACCATGTGTCGTCCAGGGTCGTAAAATTAGTGAGTTTTACTGCTTCGTTAAGAACATCCTTACGGGAAGCGGGCTTTTTTTTCTTTTTTCTCCCTGCAAGGGTGTGGAAGTCAAGGATACGGTGACTGCGGTGAGGCGCCCGCGCCGCTGCCTCAGTTCCTGCCGAGACGCAGCGATTTTACTGGCCTCTGCTGTTGCTCTCAGCTCAGGTGTCAACGCAGGGACACGGCAGATGGCGCTTACTCTGACCGTGAAAATAGTTTTGGCCTCACGAGCCCCGGGGGTCCATGGACCTCCCTTTGGGGACTGCAGATCCAACTCAAAGCTCCCTCTTAGACACTGAGAGAGCTGACTCGATCGTGGACCGACGGCCACAGACGTCCTACGGGGGACAGGAGAGCAGGCTCGGTTTGCGTGTGTGTGTGTGGAATGGAGTGGATTTGAAATAGTTGGACTGGACCAGCTGGAATGCACACTGGTTGCAGAGGCTGAGACTGCGGGAGGTCAGGAAAAGAACAGGTTTTAGCATGGCACTTCCTACGCACACGTGTTTCCGTGTGCTGCAAGGCTCGGCCATTTGATATTGAGACAATTCCACGTGGGTAGTAAACGTTTTGTTTTATCTTACCTGGCTGGGTATGCTCACTTGGTTAGAGTGTCATCCCGATATGCCAAGGTTGCAGGTTCGATCCCCAGTCAGGGCACGTACGAGAAGCAACCAATACATACGTGAATAAGTGGAACAACAAATTGAAAAAAATAAAAAATAAATCGATGTTTTTTCTCTCTTTCTCCCCCCTTTCCTCTCTCTCTCTAAAATCAATTAATAAAATTTTTTGAAGTTTTTTTTAATTTTTAAGAGACTAAAAGATCCATTTTTCTTCCCCTTGTTTCCAAACTGACCTCATTAATTTGTCCAACTTGCGTTGAGTTCCTTTGCATGGCAGAGGGTCTCATGTTTAGATGTATTTCCCTGCATGTGTTGGGATCTACCCAACGAGCAAGAAGTCTCAGCTAGGAAGGGCAGGCTGTGGGCGGATTCACTGAGGCTTGTGCCTGTGGAAAGATCACTTTGTCGTTATTTTACAATGAAGAAGAAGGTCGTGTGGCAGGGGCCAAGGTCAGGGCCCTAAGGAACTCTGTTTGCTCATTCTGCGGCCCAGGGCTGGCCCAGGCTGGCCACGTGGGCGACTCCCTCTCTCATGCGCTCAGCTGTCCGCCTCGGTGACCTTCACTGCGCTGTTGGAGTGAGACCTGCAGACCGAAGGAATCCTTTGAGAATTGCTAAATCACACAAACATATATAGATGAAATAACTTTAAGAAAACTCTGTAATGTATTTCTTTTTCAAGATAGTTAACTATTATAGTTAAACTTTTATTCTTTTTTATTTTTAGAAAGAGTGGAGGGAGAAAGAGAAAGAAACATCCATATGTGAAACATCCATTGGGTGCCTCTTGCACGCCCCCTACTGGGGACCTGGCCCGCAACCCAGCCATGTGCTCTGACTGGGAATCGAACCAGTGACCTTTCAATTCATAGGCCGATACTCAATCCACTGAGCCACACCAACCAGGGCTAAACTTTTGTTCTCAATCAGCTCCTTCATAGGGATTTGGCCGTGAACTAGAGTCTGGCCCTATCATAGCTAGGCCTGCCACACTCCTGTCTTTGTCCTGGGAGAGTCGGCTGTTTTGATTTCTGCCTACTTTTGTGTCTTTTTCCGTGGGTGCTGCCGGGGGGCTGAGTCTTCCTACTACACAGACTCTATGCCATTATTTTTATCTATTCTGATCATTCATACGTTTTTTTCATCCAAGGTTCTTGACAACTTGCTATATAAAAGTCAGTGAGAATGCACAGCTGTGAATAAACTTGGGTCCCTGCTCTGGAAGAGATCACAATCTAGTGGAAAGAAATTGATTTTTCATCAAATAAATATATGAACCAGAGCAGAAGGAGCCCGGAGGGAGCCGAAGATAACTCTGGGAGTATTGGGAAAAGCTTTAGGGGAAATTGCATTTGATCCAGGGCACAGTGAGTAGGCCGGAGTTTGCCGGAGGGAGGAAGGACATTCCAAATACAGTGAACACCATATGCAAAAGCTCAGGGCGATGAAAGGTTATGGAATGTTCTGGAAACCGTTAGACGTTCATGCTGGCAGGAGCACGGGGCAAGCAACATGAAGTGACAGGAAATAACAAAGTGGGGCCCATGTCACGAAGCGATGTACGGTCTTCGGCGGTCAGGACAGTCCCTGTCTGCTCAGATCTGTCAAGTGGATGGGCCAGTGGAGACAGGAGAATGTGGGCAGGTGACCTAGAAGCCACTCCCAATTGTTAAGAGAAGGAATGAAGGAAGGAAAAGGAAAGGAAGAAAGGAGAGAAAGAAAAGAAAAGAAAAGAAAAGAGAAAAAGAAAAGAGAACAAACACTCTTTCCGGTTCCCTGAACAATCATCTCACTCGTTGGCATGCTCCCCACCAGCTCTGATTCTCAGAGTGGTATCCGCAGGTTTACGGCCCTCCCTCGTGGGGAAGCCTGGAGGAACTCCCCCCTACCGCAGCAGCCCTGGTCCTGAGCACGCGAAATCCAGCCCAGCGCGGCCTCAGCCTGGCTGCCCCGCGCGGTGACAGGGAGACGGCACCCACTGCCCATCCAGCGTGAACATCCGAAGGGGAGAATTCACGCCTGCAGCCGGTTAGGGAGGATGTGGGTGGCTCGTGTGTCTTTTTAGAGAACGCGGTAGACGAGGCATTAAGTCCGTGCTGGAAAGCCTCCTCCCGTGCACAGCGAGAGAAGACCGGGTCTGGCGGCGCCATCCAGCGGCGTCTCCCAAGTCTGCGCGTTTAAGCCGAGAGGAAAGACTTTAACGCCCTCTGGTCCGCGTAACTTTCTGCCCGTTGGTCATCTTCCGGGGTCCGCGGCAGCCTGACATCTGTGATTTGGCTGTTGTCATTCTTGTATGACTTGCTGTGGTCCTACAGCCACTAAACACGTTACGTGACTGCATCCTCTTTCTAACTGTCCTGCAGAATAATCTTGTCCGGATCGGGGAAACTGCAGATACGGAACCCCACGAAGAAGGAACGAGGCCTCTACGGGTGCTCGGTGGCTAACCGTCTGGGTTCCGACGCGGAGAGTTCTTCGGTGCTGTACGCAGGTACTGACTGCCCTCTGTCGGAACCTGGGCTGCCCGGGTTTCGGGTTGTAACGAACTCTGGAGCAGTTCTCAGAGTTCGGTGCGCAGCAGCGCCCCCTGTTGGGGGTGGCTTGAAACACATGTCTAGAGCCGGGCTCCCAGAGGTTCTGACCCAGGAGGTTTGCGGGGGGAAGTCCGAGAATTTACATGTTTAACATGGTCCCAGGTTGTGCGGATGCTGCTGGCCTGGTGGCCACGCTTAGAACACGGCTCTTCTAGAACTCTCTAAGAACTGGGAATGAACAAGAACAAGAACAAGAACAAGATAGCATTTAATTGCTGGTGCTTTTCTTAAAGAGCCATCAGTCAAGGAAAGAGAATAATTCTCCTTCTGAGATTGGTGTAAGCCTCCCAGCGGCACACCCTCCAACCCTTACACACACATGTGCAGGGCGCTGCACCTGTACATCAGCGCGTATTTTCCCAGCAATGCCGTTAGAATATTCAGGTGTGGTTTCAGTATGAGGGAACTTTTTTTTTAGGTGGCACGGTTGCAAGCAGCGCCTCCTCGTGGCCAGCTCGTGTTCTAGGATTGCAAATAAAGCAAGAGATCCCTCCTCCCACTCCCTGCTCTGTGGCTTCTGGTGTCTGTGGCTCTGAGGGGCTGGAATGAGCAGAGGGACGAGGTCGGGGATTCGAACCCAGCACTTGGACACGTCGGTGTTGGGCTTTGTAGTCTGTACGTTGAGGAGGTGGGACCATTTGCACCTGTGGGGTCTGACTCTCAGCCCCGCCCCTGCGTTCTGGATGGAGGTGGGACCCTCAGGCCTAGATCCTGCTCAGTGGTTCCCTCCTCTGAGCTTCACCTCCTCTCCAGGAAACATCGATTCCAAGGTTCTAGAATCCCTGCAAGGAACAGAAGTTCCCCCTTGCAACTCACAAATCTGCCCTGGAGTCAGTCCTAGAGCAACTCGGATGGATTCCCACGCGAGCTGGCGCAGGGTCCCACGGGGGCCAGAGGGCTTGCCGTGAGCTGCCGCCCTCTCCCGGCCCAAGAGCTGCTCCCAGCTTTTCAAATCTCAGGGCAGTTTCCCACCGCCTCTGGCCCTTCAGCGGAGAAGGGAACATTTGGTCACCCAACCATGCTTGTTCCGGAATTCTCTTCCCCAGAGTGGACGGGAACCCACCAGCGGGCTAACCGTCCTTATTCGCCCATGTTCTGTGCGTGGGTGCGCAAACAAGTTAAGGAAATGTGGCCCTTCCGGGTGCTGACGGCGGGATGGGGGGAGGGGTGCTCTAGAAACTGCTAAGGGGCCCTGGATAACCAGACCCTTCTCCGCCCACGCCCACAGCGCCTCCCGGCGGGCTCCGTGGTTTGAGGGGGTTTTCCAGTCTTCCCCCCACGGCCAACTCAGGCACCCCATGTCTTTGCGGAGTGAGTTCACGAATCAGTCTGGGAAGAGTACAGAGTTCTCAAAAACCCGGGGACATTGAAGTCCTTGACTGAGTCCCCGATTCTTTGAGGCCTTGTGTGTGTATCGTTTTTGCCACGCAAGTTTGATGCGGGGTTTCCTTCTCCGCTCGCCTTTCTGGGAAAAGGGTCAGATGTCCTGGCGTGTCAGGTCCTCCAGGAGCCCCTCCAGGGCCGCCCTGCACACCTGTCCCCTCGGCCTTCCTGATTCCGGATCCCTCCTGTGTATCACGTGTACCGACCGGAGAGGGGCGTGGTCCTAAAACCAAATACCCCCGTGGCCCCTGCGTGGTTGTTGGAATCAGTGCACCTTCGTGGGTATCCCTCTGACCGTAACCATCCATCTGTCCGTCTGTCCATCTGTCTGTCCACTGAGCACCCCCAGGCTGTGCGTGTCCCTCCCATCAAGGCGCAGAGAGAGAGCCAGGACCGTCCATGGCTCTCAGAGAGCTTGTCACCGTTTGCCAAGCGCAGCTCGGTTCACCAAGGGGCCAATGCCATTCTTGACCCTAACGTGGTTTTTCTGTTCCCTTCCAATGAAGAGGCGCCTGCCATCTTGTCCCTGGAAAGAAACGTCACCAGCGCAGAGCTCGGCCCTCTGTCCGCCGTGGTTGGGGGCACCGTGAAGGCAGCCCTGGGAGCAAATGTGACCATCCGCTGTCCCGTGAGAGGTGAGTGTGTTCGCTTCTGGTGTGAGGGCACGCAGCCCGCTGCCAGGAGACGCCGAGACCTCGGTGTGGTCGTCTTCACGCTCCGATTTGCCGGTGAAGTAAATGACAATGGGACTGTCTCTCAGGGGTGAGCTCTCAGCAGCTCACAAGACCAGTGTGTAAAACACATTTGTTCTTTTAATTGCAGAGAGAGAGGAAGGGACGTAGAGAGAAAGAGGAAGGAAAGTGAAGGGGTTGCCTCCCGTAGGCGCTCCGATTGGGGACCAAACCCACACAAGCTTTGGGTGAGAACAGGACGACGCTCAGGCAAGGCCACGGTCGGGCGGTGGGCACCGTCCGGGCCCCCTGGGCCAGACGCTCTGTCCTGGGCTGTCCTCGAGGGAGCCTCACCCGCCTGTACCTCCGTGCGTCTTTCTGCTTTGGGCACAACGGCGGGTAAACCTCCGTAACAGACTCACTCTATCCTCGATCGAGGTACCGCCCACAGTCGGACCTCACCTCTGTCTCCGGCCTTCCCGGCCCTTTCAGCCATAGATTCTTAAGTCTTCACCTGGACCCACACCTGCCCCAGGCTGAGGTCCGTGTGCAGCACACGTGTGTCCCCCGGGTGAGCGCTGGCAGGGCTGCGTGAATAATAGCTTCTTTGGTCTGTTTCTCAGAGACACTGCGAACTCCTTGATGGGGGGATCCATGCTTTTTTTTTTTAAGATTTTGTTTCTTTATTTTTAGAGAGGGGAAGGGAGGGAGAAAGAGAAGGAGAAACATCAATGTGTAGTTGCCTCTCGTGCGCCCCCTACTGGGGACCCGGCCTGCAACCTAGGCATGTGCCCTGACTGGGAATTGAACCTGCGACCCTTTGGTTCACAGGCCGGTGCTCAATCCACTGAGCCATACCAGCCAACCAGGGCAGAAGATCCACTCTTTAAAGGTGACCTTGCATATGCCCTTGAGTTAACTCTCTGCACAATTCTTATTTCCCTGGTCCCTGTGTATTAATGGGGTAGCTGGAGCGGTAGCCACCTGGGCGAGTCTTGCTGGGGCCGTGACCCAGAGAGCCCTGAACTGGGGGAGCCTCTCCCGCCGTGAAGGTCCACAAAGGAAAGGCCCCAGGACACACATCCGTCCAGACCTCAGGCTCCACCCCCGCCGTCAGCCGCCAGCTCCTCGCCCTGCTTCCAGAACAGCTCCTTTGGCTCCACAAACAGTGGAAATTTGCTAACCCCCGAGGTATTATTTTTCACCCCTTGGAAGTCCCTGCTGTGTTTGGACGCTTGAAAAAAATTCCCTCCAGCCTCCCAACTGACTCCACCCACAAATATGTGAGTTTTCTGGCAGGGCGCACCCACCACCGCCCGAGGGGCCAGCATTCTCTGGCCGAGGTGCGGAGGGAGGCAGGACGGAACTTTCCGTTGCCAAAGCCACAAATGTCTGGAGCTCCCTCGGCCCTCCACCTGCAAAGGATTCTGCAAAATAGATCTGACTTCTATTAAGAGAAACCTCAACATTATTTCTGAATTTCTTACTTTCACGATCGTTTGAAATCGGGCTTTCCGAGGGGGACGAGCCGCGTGGGAAGGGCTGCGTGGTGTGTATTGGCTGTGGCGAGTCAGGGGTGGGTTGAGTGGAAATTGGTTTTGGGGGTGAAGCTTCCAGCATCAGCGTGTGGCCCATCTCTGTCCTGCACCCCCTCCCACCAGTCCCACTGCCTTCTGCCCTGCCCTGGAGTTCTGCCTCCCTCCCTCCCTCCCTCCTCCTCCATGCTCAGCTCTTACTAGAAATGGCCCTGTTTGGGCTTCCCCCCGCCCCCCACCACCTGGCAGGCACCTCCAATGCACCGGACCTCAGACACACATCCGGAGTCCTTCCCTTTTAAAAATAAACCCGCCTTGTTTCGAGTTCTGTGCCATTTTAAATAAACCTGTAGTGACCTCACTGTCTTTTCTTGCGGGCAGAAGCTGGAGCTAAGTTAGTTTTTCACAGAAAGTCGTCTTCTTTAAAGACAGGCGAGGAAGGTGCTGAAGGGACAGAAAACGTGTGTTTTCCAGACAGTTCCGTCACTCGCTGGCCTGGGACGCCCCCTGCCCCGCCCCACCCCACAGTAGGAAGGGTGCTATGTTCGTCGAAGAAAGGACTTTTCATTCCACGGATGAGAGCATTATCCCGTCTGCAGACTTACGTGCTGCTTTATGGGATCGTATTTTCATATTGCAAGTTGAGTTGATGTCAGTAAGTCAGTAGTATGGACACATTGCTCTTTTATTTTTCCGTTGCCCTTTAGACATTTTTCACGGTTACTTACGATGAGTGCGTCTAGTCATGCCTTTCAGACACAGTCGTAGTTTCGGCTGTAGTCACCTATGTTTGATGTCACATGCGCAGTATAGACATGCAAAGCTATGGTTTCTACTCACTAGGAGATGGTATTTCTTTTTCTTTTCTTAAAGATTTTATTTATTTATGTTTAGAGAGAGGGGAAGGGAGGGAGAAAGAAAGGGACAGAAATATCGATGTGCAAGAGATAACATCGGTCAGTTGTCTCTCACGCGCCCCCTACTGGGGACCTGGCCCACAACCCAGGCATGTGCCCTGACTGGGGATTGAACTCCCGACCTTTCGGTTTGCAGGCCAACACTCAGTCCGACTGAGCCACAATAAGCCAGGGCTTGGCTATGGCATTTCTCATAACTATGTTCAATAATAAGACCCACAAACCTGTATTTCTAAAGATTGACAATTCTAAGTCGCAAGAGTTATTTGTCTTGCTCTTTAAAAAAAAAAAAAGTTTCTTCTAAAGACGGGAGGGGGAAAAAAGTTTTAACTGCACCCTCTCTGCCACCTTCTGGTGAGAAAGGGAAGTTCCATCTGAGGAAAAGGACCAGTAAATGGCAACACATTCTGTTTCCTCGATGCTCAGGGAGAGCGGGTGTGTGTGTGTGTGTGTGTGTGTGTGTGTGTGTGTGTGTGTTTCTTGTTCTTAGACTCATGGAAGGTACAGCTGATCTCTGTCTTTGCTCTAAAGTGTTCTTCTCGTGTCAGACTGAATTATTACCTTCCTGTACTGCGTTTAATAATTTCCTTTACGGGGGAGGATTTGGAGGACATTTTTGTGGTGCAGCAAGAGAATGCGGTTAAATTCCTAAACATAGCCTCATCTCTCCGACAGTTATTTTTCCCTGTCCCATGAATATTGGTTTATGTTATAGAGTGTGGAATCTAGTGGTTAGTGATTTAACATCTTTGTCACAAATCCCTTTGGCCACCCTGCCAAAAAAAAGACCTATCTCTCCAGAAAAACACATTTATCGAATGAGTTTTGCATGTAATTTTCAGAATACTGAAAAAGAAAACCTCTCCTGGCCGGGTGGCTCAGCTGGCTGGGCATCGGCCTACACACCGAAAGGTTGCAGGTTCGATTCCCAGTCAGGGTGCGTAAGGGAAGCAACTGACCGATGTTTCTGTCTCATCATGGATCTTTTTCTCTCTCTAATCATTGGGTAATGATTTCTGAAAAAAGGAGAGAAAATGTGAGAATAATCTTCTTACCACAGTTTTATGAACTGACCGCGTTGGTCTTTCCACCATGTTCTAAGTGAAAGCTCATTTATTTTCTCAATCTGTGGTCTTTGACATTTATCCCCTTTACTCCATTTGTCTCTTTTGAAAACCATAGAAAATTCTTTTTTTTTATTTTAGTTTATTCAGTACAGTTTCTATCCTTTATTCCCATTCCAGCCCGCCCACCCATCCCTCCCCTTCTCCCTCCCCTTTCCAACACCCCTAGTTTTGTCCATGTGTCCTCTATATTTGTTCCTGTAAACCCTTCCCTTCTCCCCTGAAATTCCCTCCCCTCTCCCCTCTGGTCACTGACTACCTGTCCTCTATTTCAGTGTCTTTTGTTATATTTTACTTGTTTCTTTGTTTTGTTGTTTAGGTTCCTGTTAATGGCGAGATCATATGGTATTTGTCTTTCACT